>VYZW01053321.1:1639-21680 GCA_013401315.1 Balaeniceps rex
CCTGTAGTTCAGGCAAGCAGACATACAATTATGTATTACAAATAGAAGAGCACAAGTCAAAGAGATGTAATATGTGAAATAGATTACTTTTCCTAAATATTTGTCATATTTTGGCTGCAGGAATGAGGGCAGAAAGGGGAAAGGCTATTGGGTAATGTGAGATGTGCAAGGAACTTTCTTTTCCGTCTCCTACGTGGAGATGTTAGGTAGCAAGTGTTTATATATGTCTCCTCCCTTTATAAACACACAGAGGCATAGAAAGGTGGTACTATGAATGAAAAGATGCATTACTAGAAAAAATCCCCTGTGAAAAAAAGATAATCAATTAAAAGTAGAGGGTGAGGTAAGCTTATTCATCTTTGAGAAAGATGTGGTTGATGTTCTGGTATTTCTACCACAGGAGCTACATCAGCTTGTGATAGCCTAACTAGGTAATGTAGAGTTTAAATGCAATAGGAGAAGCAAGTATTTAAAAACACTATCTGGATAAACACAACCACAATTAAACCAACCTTTGACTTTAGTCAATACATTAATTTTAGTTATGTGATTCAAGATATTGCTTTTAAATACTTGCTATTTTAGGTAGGGGTGCAGATGAAATAGCTCTCATTTTTTCTGTACATAATGTCTACAAGCAATTCACATTATTTGTAAGTATTGAAACAATTATCACTGTTGCAAAGCCCTAAGTACATGCATTTTCCTTATTTCAAAATATTGACATGTAAATGTACTCTTCATAAAACTCAGCATTCTTGTGCCAAAATCGGAATGTTGAAAACCTTTTGCTTGACTTAAAAATTTGACATATTGAAAATTTACTGGTTTTAAACTGCCAATCCTGCAATCTTTTCTGCATGCACATGTAAAATTTTGTCTTTTCTAGAGGAGGACTTGATGACAATGCCAAAATATTTATGGTAAATAATAGTCTTCCAGTTCTGGAAAGTGATAGGGTTCTGTAACAAGTATATTCTACTCAGGTACTTACTAATCTTGATGCTGGCCAAAAAAAAATTTATTATTAATTTCATTTCAAATTCTAAAGAAAACTAAAATGCCTTTTAATTGAGTATAAAAAGGTAATATTTTAAAATGTTAGGAGGGGGTTTTTTACATTCACTCTCTCAATATATTTCCTATATATTTTACCATCAATTTAAATTATTTTTATTCAAAATTATTCTTAATAAATAAACTAAACCATTTTCTTAAAAATCTCTCTCAAAATTGTATTTCCTGATATTCATTTTCCTTTCAGAAAGATAAATATTTGATGAAATGAAATCCAAATTTATTTTAGAAAATATAAGTTGGAGCCCAGCTGTGCTCCCTAGAGTTTTGATTCCAACTGTAGTTAAATTCAAGGGAGAACTTGTATTTCTTTATTTGGAACTGAAACAGGCCTGCAGTTTCATTTTCAATAAGTATATGGAAATCAATATCCTGTAATGTAGTTTATGCTATTTTTCAGTTTCCATCTGCTTCCTTCCATTGCATCTTTTTGTGAGTGACAGCATAATAATTGCTGTACCAATTAATGCCCTTCCAATCCAACTGCATCATTAATGCAAAATAAATGTTTTGCTTTGTAGCAGTTTGTCCTGCTATGAAACTTTGCTTTAGTTATTCCAATCATCTAACAGCAGAAAAGGAAAAGCTGCTTTGTCATCAGCAGCTCAATAGAAGACACTGTATAATCAATATGGAGAGTTGGCAGAATTTTAACCAGTATCAATTTATAAATAGGATAACCGCAATCGTTTATTTTCTGCCTTAAATGAAAGTATCCTTTTTGATGTAATAATAGCCCCTTAACTGATTTGAGATTGTAGTAGGGGGTTTTTTTGAGAAACATTTTCTTTATCCAGAATAAAATGTGGAGTCTCTTTCTTTGCAACAAAAGCTCTTAGAGGATAAAAGCTTCCATCTGAAATAAGCAGTCATAATAATTTAGTTTCTTGCAGTAAGTGTTTCATTTTCTCTAGTGGGATTTCAGTGCATAGCTACAGTGCCTCTCCCATTTTGTCCTGTGTCTTAATAAAAATGTTACAAAGAAAGAATATTAGAGGTTGAAGCACCTCAAGATACGCTTCCCCATCAAAACCATATCCTCAGTACAATCTGTGGGCCTCCCTCTGGTATAAATAGGAGCTTTTGCTGCTGTTGGGAAAGTCCTTAGAGAACATAAATCTAGATTAAAGGCTGGTACTAGTTTTGTGAACTTTTCTGGCTGAAGGGCCGCATTTATTGTCCATTGAGAATTGTGTGGGGAAACAACATACAAGTAACTCCTTCTTACTAACATTTCATTCCTGAAACATCTGTTAGCTAATTAGGGTTTTTTCCACCTCCTTGCACCATCCTTTGTGAAGAAAAACCTCATCATCTCTGTTTCACTGTTTTCCAGACTGTTCTGTTTATTGTGAACAACAGAATTTTCCAATGAGTATTTCTAAAAAGAAAAGATTGCTTTACAATGGAACAAGTGATTCACTTTATTTGGTCTTAGCTTGCACTGATTGATTCATAGAACTTTCTTTTGAACAACTGTGTTTTTCCATAACATTTATAGAAACATCTATAGCAATCACAGAGCTCTTGTCCTGATGAAGTCTCAGAGCACTCCCAAGTACAAATATACAAAACATAATACTAATAAAGATATCAAATAGGCTTTAATTTAATGACTTCAATTTTGTGCTCATCATCTTGGGAATGGAAATGCCAAATTTTATTTTCAAAAATAAAGTATATTATTATTACCTAGAAAAGTAAAACTGCATTAGAAGAACATAATTTTGTTTGTAAAGTCATCTGTTCAGAGGTTAAGAAATCCCAGATGAAACCTTGCTGTGCAGCTGCGAAAGTCTGCTTCTTTATTTTACCTAATGACTACCTAATACGAGGTACATAAAAGGCCTGCAACAGAAGCTGAAACGCAGGAGTCTCTGGTTCTATTAATTTTTAATCATCGTGCTGCAAAAATATACACTTATATTAGATCTCATATTAGAAAAACTTAGTCACAGGGTTTCAAAAGTGATTCTGCATCACAGAAGTGAGTAGTCCGGTGGCAATAGCATTCACCTGCATTTGGTTGCATATTGCTCACAGGTCATCATTCCCCAAACAAACTATCTGGCACCAAAGCCAGCCTTGGAAAAACTGTGCCATCTCTTACCCTTGGCTGCTTGTGCCTGCTCATTGGCTGTGCCAGTACAACTATTTGTAGGGCTCTCGCAAACCAGATGACCAAAGTGCTTTAGTCTACAAAGGAGCCTTTCAGTCGCAATGGCACAACTGAGGGACAGTGAACAGCAGTGTGGGCAGAGAGGAGAAACGGAACATTTTCAGCTGATTTTTCCATTACAGAAAGTGTAATGGTGAACCTTACCCACAGGCAGTGGGGAATTTTATCACAGGACTTATACATCATAGATGAGTGCTCTGACCAAAGAATATCAGATGAAAGAGTCCATTGAATTTTTGTGTTGTAAAAGAAACATGTGACCTTTTTTTTTCATTTAGAAAAGAAAAAGGTTTGGCACCTACTTTCTGGTTAAGAATTTGAATTCTGAATCTGAAACAAAGAGAAACATCTCCCAAGAAGCAGCAGTAAGGAAGTTTTTAAGCTTATCACTGGATCTCTTCTTTTTTTTTTTTTCTTTTCATTTAGCTGAGTACTGCTAGTTTTCTCTTAGAAGTTGTGATCGATCTACTTATATGTACATCAGTCACTGCTGTTACTAGGAAACCATTGGGTTTTTCCTCTAAAGAATTGTTATAAATAAACACCATGTCATGAAATAAGATCCTTGTGTATACTGCCTCTGCTTCCAACATAATTAAGATCAGGAAAAATCTAATTTTTTTCTGTAATTTGCCAGGTTACATTAAATTATCTTGATGAATCATTCATACTTAATTGTTTTGGACTACAGCTTCATTGCATTCTATGATCCTGAGAGTAAATTTAAATAAAGGATGAAATAGGCTTAATAATAGCTTTCCAAGGTCCTGTCCTAGAACAGGGAAAAAAAAAAAAAACAACAAAGCATTTCATACATAAGCCACAAGAAAAATCTCCCCCAATTCTACTGGTGTCTTCAGGTCACGAAGTATGTGTTAATCAAATTCCTCTTATACTGACTTCAGAAGAACTGTAGAGAAGACTTAGTTTTGTATTCTTGAAAACAGCTGTGGTACCAAAGAGCTGCAAAATCCACAAACAATGTTCTTCTTCTCTCTTAACCTTTTAAAACCAAATATGACACAGAAAATACTATTAAAGCAGGATGCTTAGAAAGCTGTGGAACTTAAATTCTCTACTGCAAAAACTTTTTTTTAATTTCTAAATCCTTACAGCTGACATAAAGCATAACTGTGGAGATGCTGCAGTACCTAAGATTCCATAAGGCTGATCAGCTGTATGAGTATTAAAATAATATTTAGTAGGAATGCAAATAAAAGAATTGATTATAATTTAGAATTTCCATTACGGGATGTACTAAATTAAAAAAAAAAGCTGAGCAAAACTTAAATTTTGGAAATTTACTACTTAGAAGTCTTAAGCCAACTTAGAACTATTGGACTATTTCATTATTGTAACACAATTATTTTTTGATTAATTTTATTTAAATGTAGTAATATAGTTCATTGTTTAAAAAACAAGTAAGTTGGAAGTAAACTTATTGCATAGAGCCATTCTTCCTAAACTCATAAATTCTCTATTACCCATAGCTTTCTCATTTCATTTGAACCAATGTCTTCTATTCTTTTTGTTATTATTTCCATAGATTGATGTCATACTGTTTGACTTAAGCCTCAACCAGGTGTCTTAGATCTTTTGGCTCTGTTGAGTGTGTCTTTTAATCTTTTGGATCTGAGACTCTCTCTCTCTCTCTCTCTGACTACATATCCTAGCAGTGAGGGAAGAAGTCACTTATCCTTATTAACCCCTTTGGTTACAGAATGGCTAAAATCAGCCCCTTTGTGAGATTTAGCAGCTACTGATTTTCTTTTGAAGAACACTAAGGGATGTGCTAGCAGCTGAGGCATACATCCAGGAAATGGAAGACCTGAATTTAATTTCCTTTTTAACCTTAACATGTTCAAATTCATCTTCAATATTCTAAGAGACTACCTTAATGCCTTGGCTAGAAATTAGTTTAGTAGGGGCATTCTTCGTCACTGTATTAAAGCTGCACTATTCTACAGAAATTAATTCAATATTAATTATATGAGATACAACACATGTACAAATAAGCCTGAGTTTAAGGAACTCCCTTGGTTGGCAAGTGTCTTTACTCCTGCTCATTGTCACAGGGACTATTTGTGTGTTCTACATTTTTTTGATAAAATACGTAAAGAGAATGGAGGAAAAGGCACCTTGACATATTTTATTTATCTTTATTGGTAAGAAAGAGAAAGATTTTACATAGCTAATCCCATGGCTGTATTAGCAGTTCCCTATGGCCTTTAAAATATATATGATTCTAGCTTCCAGGTAAAAAGAAAATAATACCTTATATCCTTAGAAAGAAAAATGCCAGATTCAGAACTCAAAATTAAAACCTACAATCATGCAACTTTCTATGTTTAGGTTTGCATTAAATTAAAAAAAAATCTAACAGTAATTGTGATGCAAATCCCAAATAAAAGTAAAAATGTATTAAGGCCTCATGTAATATCGTGGTTAAAAGTTGGTCAAGGCAATAAAACATTTAAGACTATTCTCAAACAATGTATTATCAGTGCTTTTGCTTTGCAGCTCAGACGTCACAGCCACGATACATTTTAATTCAGTTTGATGCAAAAGCTTCTTGAAACAGAAAACATTTAAACCTGGAATCTCAGTCATGTTTTGATAGCCAATGTCAATTTAACCCAGTGAATTAATAGTAAATATACACATACAAAATTCATCCTCCTTGGTCGTGCTATGAAAACGATTTTTATGACCATTAACATGCCACTGGGAATTCAGTCTGTAGTTTTATTGTCTCCAGTGTCACTGAGATGTACCTTTTATTCTATTTTTCTTTTTTTTTTTTTTCCTCTCTCTTGGTCCAAGTATAGCTCTGACAGACTCGCCTTCAGGGGGATCACAATTTTTTTCATGAAGCAGTCAGTAACATGTTATAGCCAAACTTTTCCAAATACAAGTTAGGATGAAGTTTTGCCAAATCTGGTCAACATCATTCTTGGTTCCAGCACTACTGGGGCAGTATAGAAAGCTGCTAGCTGTTTTGAAATGTTTCAACATGAGCTGAGTTCTTCAGCAACTGAGTCTATATTTTGTTACAGCTATTCTTTAATAGCTCTGTGGTTGAAAGAAAAATAAGATTTACGTATAATACACATATTAAAGATATTTAAAAACATTATCCGAAACCATTTTAAATCCAGGCTGTAATGTAAATTTCAAAAAAATGGAGAATATATGTTGCATGAAGATATGCACTTTGGAACTTAACTTTTTGTTACTAATTAAATATCAATTTCAGAAGGGAATTTTGAGATAAACAAATGATTGGGATACAGAATCAGGCCATAGGAGTCATCTTCTAAGTTTGGTTATTGGCTTTTTAATGGATTTTCATACATGGCTTCCTATCTCACTGGCTGCAAGTGAACAAAGCATGGTTACATGAGATTCACAAGCTTATCTGAGGAAAGATCTCACACATTCTCTTCCCAACCGGCATTCTGCCATGTGGCCATATCCCACCTCCAGTTCATTCTGAAATTACAATGATGCTGTGTCTACCTGACAAACTGGCATCCTATTCGAAAGACAGTAAGAAGATGAAGTGGCTTTTGTGTGACAAATCCCTTTGAAACCACTGACATTGCTTCCACCACTTAAGCAGTGCTTCAGATGAATAACAAGTGCATTTGTTCTTCATCAGCTCTAACTAACAAATATAAGTGAGATTTATAGAGTAGGAAATATATAGATATGATATTCTGCAATTTAAAAAAAAAAAAAAAAAATCTGCCCCCAAATTATGCCTGTGTTGGGTCCAGGATCTTCTGCCTCAGCTGGGCATCCGTCACCCACTCTTGCCTCAGGCATGGGCCAGACTCTCCTCTGCAGCTCCAGCAAGGCCCAATGTGGCATATCGGTTTTCCGGCCACCCTGGCACCACAGGGCGGTACGACACCAGCCTGCCGGAGTCCACGTCCACAGCGAAAGGCCTCAAGTAAATTAAAGTTAAATTAAAGCCCAGTTATATCTTTTGTGTCCATGTCCCCCCTCCTGCAGGTCACAGCCGTGGCTCAGTGAAGGTGGCCCGGGCACAGACATTTCCCAGCTACCCCTCGGAGCAGGGCGAGGAGCACCAGCAGTCCCTCTCACTGGCCAGCAGCTACACCTTCAGCTATGGCTCAGGCCTGGTGCAATGACAGCCGGGGGTGGCCGGCCGAGAGAGACAGTCGAGCCTGGAGCCTGCCACCAGGGCCGGGGAGCCACTGGCCCCCTCCGCACCCACCATTTGCCATGAAAACTGATGCCTACCAGCTCCAGCCAGGTCACCGCCAAGGTGGAAACCTGGAGAGGCCGCTTCCCCAAAGCAGAGGCTAAGTCTTTATTTATTTATTTTGCCGTTCCTTTTGTTGATATGTTCAAGAAGGAGGTGGGGGGAGAAGGACACATTTGTGTTGTCAGAAAGTGGTGAAAACAAATGAAACTGTGTGGTGTGAAGGTTTCTGCATGACCGGAGAAGGCCCGTTCTGGGGCTCCATGGCAATGGTGCATTTGACATCAGGGCCATCCTACCCGTCTCCACCAGCAGGCCAGCCCATCTTCACCGTAACATTTTTAGGTCCTTGCCGCAGCCCACTGATTCCCTGCTGGAGTTGCTGAAATGCTGCCAATTCGAGATGCAACATCAGCACTGCGGGGGTCACCTTCACATCCAAACGAGTTCACTCATTACCCTAGAGGGTGGTCGGGTGTTTGGGTGTTTTTTGAGCCAAATGCCAACAGATACTGGAGTAGCAGGCTAATACAGTTTGTTGGGAATAGAGTTTGATGCATTAAAGTAAGGTTATTGCCTAGTACAGCTCTAATCTTAACATCCTAGGGCACAAATTCATCCTTTACCAATAGGCACATAATTCTCACAATGCCCCTGAGAGCTGTGAACATCCATATCAGCACCACAGTCTCGTCCTCAGAACTACTGAGAAGTCTTCTTATTTGCAGATTATTTAGGTAACCATGCCTGCAAGCCTAACTTTAAAAAGTGGGAAAACTGTTCTTCAAACAAACAAAAGCAGGCCGCATCCCCAGCTGGCAACCGCCTGTGCCACGGCTGGGCCAGATACGGTAGAGCTGAGCTCTAGTCTTGTCTTTCTGGTCAGCGTTACTTTGATTTTCTGTTTCCTTCTCAGATTTCTGTTTTAGATGCACATTGTATCTTGTATGATCATGTGTCAAGCATCAGTTTACATTGAAAAGGAGGATGAGTATATCTCAATGGAAATTTTCTGTGCTTGGAAGACATCTTTAAAAAATGAACTGTAGTAAGTGTGTTTGTAATCAGTAATGAGGGAATAAGTTGGAAGGCATACCTGTAGGTGGGGAACAAGTTTTATCTATCCTGAACTTTAAGATTTTTGTAAGTGGTATCGAATATTTCTGTACTTCTCGTGACGCCCTGAAATGTTTGAAATTGTGGGGAGAAAAATCTGCCCTCTTGCTATGATCTGAGCAGCCTTGTGTTCTGTTCCCGGTGTGAAACAATTGCCATGATTACCAGAGGGATTCATCTCATTAGTTCTTTCTCAGGACAGGTTGAGGAAGCATATCAAGGAGGAGACACATAGACTTTTTTCCAATGAAACAATCAGTTTTATGTACCATAATTTAACTGAAAAAGTGCTGTTGGGTTGTTTTATATATGCACAGATATATATATATATATGTATTAAAAAGTATGGAAGAAACTTCTGCTTTCGATTAAACATTTACTGATACAGTATGTCCAGCTTTTCTCCAACCATTTTCCAGGCTAAGAGGCCTTGCAGACTTACAGCTTTCTACACCTCAGTGAACAGCTGCTGAATAAAAAAGCTTTGTGATCTGCTTGGATGAAACACTTCAACCCCACCACAATCAGCTTTATTTATTTTTACTCTTTTTCCCTGTCTCATTCACTACCTCTTTTCCTTCTCACAGTGCTACCATACTCAGGAATAGAACAGCTGCAAACAAAGAGCATTTTGATGAGCTAAAATGAAAAAGTGCTCTCCCTCGCTGTCAGGGAGCTGTACCTATGGTGCTCTCTGAGCTGTACCCTTCAAGGAAGCTTAATTCACACTGTCATTTAAGAAAAAAATTCGGTTGACATTTTGCTTTGGGAAAATTTCCAGTTTGCAAATGTTACATGCAAAATGTGATACAAAAGGGTAGATACTTTGCTGGTGTAATTCCGTTATTCAATGCAGCTTTGCCAAATATATGCCTTTTGAGGAACTGGCCAGTTATTTTTATTCCTATGCAACTGCGATTTTTTCACTTGCCCTAAAATTATGTATTTTCTTTAAAATTCCTTAGATTAAGTTTCCAATATGTTCTGCAGATTTCTAGTCCATGTAACTATTTTCCTCTGTGACTTGAATACTAGTTATTTAACACTTACATATTCTACATAGTCCAAAAGTGGGGAAAAGGTAAAACAGCAGAGTATCAGAACTGCTTTATAGTTCCAGAGCCCATATATTTTAAGAACCTATCTAAATCCTAAAGCTAGTGCTTTAGCTATGTTTAGATAAAAAGCATAAGTTCTGTATAGTGTGCTCTTTCCATTTCCCGGGGAATGGTTCCTGTCTGTCACAGATGGTTTTGTCCTCCTATGCAGTGCATGAATATTGTCTAGTTAATGAAAATGTAGAGGCTATTTCCAAACAAAACACAAAAAAAAAGGGGAGGGGGGACAGGATTAGCCATGTATAGGAGTTTTACTAAATATTTTGCTTTCATTACCTAATGCAACTATCCTCTCAACTCATACATTTATAAACATCTGTGAAGTCCCATCTTGTAGCAATAGGCAGAAAACTGAACTCCAGGACAAAGCTGGAGAATGCAACCAACAAAAAGCAAACCTGACCTACTGGGAACCTATTTCTTGTAGAGAGTAAACACAACCACACTGGTAGTTGAAAAGAAGGATGCAACTTCACAGTGTACTGTAACACAATCTAAGAAAACTGGGCACCTGAATCACAAAGGTATTCAGCAGCCAGTGGATGTTGCCATTAGTGCCACTCCAGAACAGCAGATGATATCACTGTAACATTTGTGTATTTGCATAGCTTCCAGAAATATTCCTCGGAAGAGCTCCTTGAGAACCAGGCAGGCACTGCACCAACAGTTTGCCAGAAAAATCTGTTTTCACAGAACTGCTTTAATTCCTGGCACATGCCTTTCGGTAATCTAAGTGATTCCCTACTGAGACTACTTTGTACAGCTCCTAGTGCTTCTGCCAGAAGGAAAACTCTCTTTTGGCACATGTGGTAGAGCTGCCTGCCTAGAGACTACAAGGGCCTTTAAATAGGACCCCATGGGTCCCTGTCCAAGTCTCGGCTTTCTTCATGTGCAAGGCACACAGATAATACGTCTACTCCTGACCCAAGAGGAGCTCTCAGTTCTCAGCTGATGAGCTGTGAAGAGATGGAGGGCAAGAAAATGTCTTCAGTGGTAACCGGGTACTGGTACAAATGGAACTTAGCATTTATACATTATAAAATAGAAGAAATAATATAAGGTTATCATTTTGTTTTGGGTTCTGAGGATGTGTTATGAATATATAACTGTAACAATGATTTAAATTTTTAAAAAATTACCCTTGATAACGATATATTCACCCCCATGATCCAATAATGCACAGCATTACTAAATACGGTTACTAATATATCTTAACTGTGAATATTATAGATTGATGCATGCTGGTACTTTTGATTTTGTAGTCACTTGGTGCAGAAAAGGAGAAATTGAAGGAGACTGATAATAAATCATCAAATGGTGCTGAAGTACTTGAGTAGCCCCAGTTTTTAAACAGCTACATTTTATTATTGATAGTTTAAATCATCTGTGAGTGTACTCCTTTGAAACAATTTTGCCTGCCTATGCAAAGGAAAAAGATCCATCTTGTAACATGGAGTTTGCTGTCTTACTGAGTAAATGTTTAGGCTTTCCTGTCTGTGGTAGGCTCTGATTCCAGCTCCTCACATGTATCAGGTGCATGCAAAATTCTGTTCTTGGGGTTTTTTTTTTGGTTTTGGTTTTGGTTTTTCCCCTAAAGCTAGCAAGTAAAGCTTGGAAATGTATTGACAAACCAAAGAAGTTTGTTAGACAGCAACAATAGAAGCTCTCTCTTGTTTTGACAAAAGTCTACCATGACATTGTGGGAAAATACTTCATTTCACAACACATGAATAGAAATCCTGTTGGGAAGCAGCAAACACATTTCTAATCAAGTCTTGTTCTAAGCTAATAAAACTTTGCTGGAGGAGGGGTTGAAATTGAGTATCTGAGGTCAAAAGCCTTTTAAAGTGCTCTCTATAGCAATAATTTAAGTACAATATACAGCCTTCAGGCACCCATTTATTTAGGGATTGCTAAGTGCAGGCAGTCTGTGAAGACCCTTACCTGTTTATGGTAAAGAGAAAAAAAGAGCATTAATCAGATGTCTGTATTGCACTTATCAGAAAAGGAATTAATTTCATGCTTGTTCAGCTCTCCAGTCTAATAGGCAATACTATGAGTAGGCAATAGGCAATAACATGAGCAGTAGTGATTTTTGAGATATTTGATCTCTAGGAAAAGACAAAGACTATCAGCCTGTAGCATATAAACCTCTACTCAGATTTAGCTCACCAGCTACATTTACTAGTTTTCATCTGGTGACCTAGAAAATGCAGGGTGGTATCCTATAAGAAAATATGTCTCTTGAATGGCTGTGATTTTTAGCATGAAATACAGCATTATTTACAACTGTTCCTTCCTAAAAAGGAAGGAGGAAGGTGTTCCAATTAATGTCTTTTTTAGTGTTTAATATCAGTGTATTTTAGCTCCTTTTTATACCTGCTGCAAAGGAATAAAAGTGGGTTTTATCCACAAACAGAATAGAGTGGACTGTGGAGAAAGTATGAAAAGCTTCTGTTTGATTACAAGAACAGATCGTTTCATTTTTCCATACCTCATCCAAATACTTGTGACTCTTTCCAAACTAACTTCTTACACAACCTATATATATTAGAATCTTGCAGTTTTCACCACAGACAACTGGTTAGGGTACCTGCCTATGTTTTGTAAGTAGAAGATAATGACTGCAACACCACTGTAGTGGCATAACTTTAAAATCAAAGGGTATAAGGTTGGATATATTAATTTTTCAGATATAAAGTCTTGCACTCCATAAAGGGTGCTATGTTTGTTCTTGATATTATAAATAAATGCTCTTCACTTTTGATTTTAGATAAAAAGGTGTGTTGTATTAGAAACAAGTACAGACATACAGTGGAATGAAAGAAGCATCAAAGAATATTGACTAACCTGTTGTAACAAAAAGTTTGTCTCTCTGTCCAGGCCCTTACAAAGACAGTAAAAAGTGATAGGTGAAGGTGCTGTGTATTCAGCAATTATTTAAATGGTATTATGCTTAGAAACCTAAATATTAGAATCCATAGGTGAACTGGTTCTATTGAAGAAAATGGAAGTTTCACTTTGCAAAGATGCTTTTCACATCTTTGCATGCATATACAGCTTGACAGATTTTTATGGATACAGTTAAAACAGATATGAAAGTAACTGAGGTTTAAGTATGATTAATTATAATTAAAGCATTTTAAAATGTCAATATTGTTATGAATATTGCAAATTGTAATGGAAAAAAGATTTTCTTTTTAACTAAATGCAAGCTCAGAATCTAATACGCTTTCTAGATAAAGGAGTTAATCTTTTTAAATCTCACATTGAAAGTCCCAAAGAATGGATTTCATTGCTTTTTTCCCTTCAGTGCAGAAATCCTCATGAGGTTAAATAGATTTATCACATTCCCTTACAATCCTGGGATTGTCAAGTGAAGGGATGCATTTTACAGTAGATTTTTTCCTGTAACAATATTTGACATGAATGAAGTTAACTCTCATTTTTAATATAGGTTACACCTTTTTTTCAATCTTTTTTTAAAATTATATGATAGCAAGACTGCAATGGGCATAAGAAATAGCACAAGATTAATCAACTGTCTTGGCAATTCCATAACAGTGACAAAAATAAAAGTTGCAGTTAAACACTTATTCTCATCACTGCTCCTGTAGATAAAACAGAATAAATAATACAAAATAAAGCTATCCTTGTTGATGTTAACTGTTGCATTTCCTGGGTTTCTGTAGATGACAAGCTATGACAGGAGATATTTATTTTCCAGAACTGCTTTTTGCAATTTGTACTGGTTTAACATGGTTACAAGAAAAACCAGACAATGCAGAAAAAAAGTATTATGACCTCCTACCAAAGTATGGCACATGCTCACCTTTTATTTATTTTTCTTTCTTTGGAAAACATCATTATAGAAAGACAGAGAAGTTTTTGAAACCTAGTAAAAAGGAAATGAAAAATAGGGTAAGAAATCAACAAAAAATAAAAAAAGATTCTGCAGTCTTTAAAAAGATTAGGAGAATTTAGCAGACATTTAAGCACATAGCAATGGGTCATGTTGAGTGCAAAACAGTTTCCTGGAGCATTCAACTTTTGACTTTATCAGGAGCTGGAAACAATATTTTGTGTTTAATCCAACTCATAGCTCTAAAGTGCTCTAGAACAATGGGCTTGGGAGTGCTGAGCTCATTTTCCCTAACCTGCCTAGAAGAACCAAGTACCGGTCCAGCTAAAATGCATTATGCAATATAGGTGCTTAAAAAACAGTATTTTGTGCAATGCATCACAATTGTTATCACACAACATTGTGGAACTTACTGCAGCCAGCTATTGCTAAAAATATGATTTAGAATATTTCAGAGCTGATCAAATTCTGGGTAATAAAAACAAGACCTGCATTTATGATGCATAAAAATACATGCATAGGTGCTCAGCCTTTATGCTTCTAATTACAAAATAATCTGACAGAGTTCTGAGGGAAAGTTCCTCCCATACGACTGTTGTTGGGTAAACTATTGAAATTTAAAAGAAAATAATAAATGTCTGCTTCAGATATTTTTATTTCAGAGAAAAAAATGGTATTAACAGAGAGTAATTTTAACACATATAAATATTCCTAACATACATTTCTCTCTTCAAATACATATACAGACACCAACACAAATGGAGAAAGGTATTGGAAAAAAAAGAAAAAAGGAAAGGTACTGTGTATTTGTTTGACTATATCTTAGTATGATAAGCTATTGATCACTTAAATCATGTTATAAAACTTACTGGTTAATAATGTAAATGAATTATTTAGTGTAACAATCTAATAAAATAAACCTTTAAGGTAACCTTTTAGAATCAGAGACACTTTTTTTTCTAAAACTACAAAATTCTTTTTTTTAAATAAGCATAAAGTTAGAAGAAATAGCCACTGCTAGTAAGTCATATTAGTTACTTTATCTAATTATACTGGCTAGCAATGTGGATAGTGTGGAAGTGATAAACACATTATTCTTTTGAAACTTGCCTTAGATAACTTTGTGCCTTTCCTTTGGTATTTCTCGCTTGAACATAATGTCCTAAGTTATTTGTAGGGATATAAAACTGCAAGACTGTAACATGGATAGTAAGGCAAATCTACAGCTTTATAAATCAAGCCTAATCTGGGCCAAGAAACCAGTCAGAGCAGTGGCACAGTCCCGTAGCATGGTAGCAGCCTGCTCCAGCAGTCTCTGAGCTCCCACAGGTGAGGCTATCTCGATGATCTCTTATTTTAAAGGAAGTGTTGGCAAACTCATCACGTGTTTCTTCCATGGTTATCCAGATGCTCACCCTCTTCTCATCACTCTTAATGCATTTTGCTCTCAGAAAAGAACTAAAAAAAAGAGTTATGGGCAAAAGCAGAAACAAGGACACTGACTGGAGGAGTGCCCTACAGAGCCTTGCAGGCTCTTCTTAGTCCTTAAAACATGACTTGTTTCTGTACAGGAGCCCAATTTCAGGGGGAAGGATGGAAAGGGCAGGGGAGACGGGGTGCATGCTGGGGGAGCATGCAGGCTGGGGGAGAACTGGGCCAGGGTCTTCCATTTCTGTGTTGATTTGGCAAGTAGGATGCTGGATGAACCGACTGTGGTAGCAGAAACAGCCAGCATTTCACATGACGGTGAAAAGTCTGGTCCAGCTTAGTGTTTTGAAGACCACTGTGGGTCTCTAGCCTCAGGGTGGAATCCTTCACACTGGATGTCAAAGGGACAGTGGCCACCCTGAGTGCACACGTACCCTGACCCCACATCCCAGCGAGGTATGGCAATGGAGGTACATACATACCTTAAATAATACAGTCTGAGAACTTGACATATAGTTTCTGCTCCTGGGGCCCGCAGTCTAAAAGAGCATTTTAACACCTATCTTGTAGACAGACAGGGCTGGTTTTGGAACTAGCTCTTAGTGTCAGACATACAAAGCTGTTTAGGGGATTAACTCTTATTGAGCATCTAGGCTTTAAAGGAAATAAGTATTCTTCCATTTGTGCTGGGGAATACTCACTGAGGCAGAGTTTCAGCTACTATAAATAAATACCATTGATTTGAACTTTCGCATAGCTCAATAACATAGAAGGTTTAGAGGAGCATGATGCAGATAAGATTTAAAAATAAATTTAAAAAAAAACAAAGCCCTGGTTCCCTGATGTCTTCATGATTGCAAAAAAATCACCACCACCTCTCAAAAAAAAAAAAAAAAANAAAAAAGACTCTGTTACTGAGATCAGTCCTCTGAAATCTTTTCTTTTTCTGAAGTAAGGTTTCTTATTTGGATCTCTCAGGAGTAAGCTAGCATTCACCTGTCATTAAACTAACAAATGCTGGTAGCACCTATGTTTTAACTATTCTGCCTGCTTTGTTGCCTTGGTCCTCTCCTCCTGTCCACTAGTCCTGGGATAAGACCTGGATAGGAGGTAGGTGGTTAAGTTGCACATCACAGTTAGAACAAGCTATTTCTGAGTGTTCTTGAAAAAATGTAGGTGCCTAATAGAAAAGGTGCCTGGGAATTTAGGGCAGGTGGAGGTCAGAAAGAGGCTTAAGTGCTGGACTACCCTGCCTAACATGGGGGTTTGGAGGAATCCAGCTTCTTGTGTTCCTTGGTGGGTCCAGCCCTTAAAGCAGGCTGTTTCCTCACAGAAACATTGTTTTACCCCAAGATGCACCACCAAGGAAGAGCAGAAGACAAGCAGAATGAACAGTATCATGAATGTATTACAGAGTTAGAGAAGCTCTTTAAGGTAAAGGAACATATTTGAGGTGAATAAAGAAAGTAACAGGAGATAATGTATGTTACCGTTCTAACTTTCACTGTCTTTCTTACACGGAGTTTAGTATTCGCCCTGTTTATCCAAACTCTGGTGACTGCCTCTCCTACATTCAGAAGTCCCAGCAAAGACTGATTACAAATATTTTTTTCTCTGATTTCTTTTTTAAAAGAGATGTGAGTTTATGCCCTTTAAAGACCTAGTAATACTATTAATCATGGAATTTTCCTTTGAACATGGGACTTAAACGTGTACTTTTTTGCCCAACATAAAAGATGAATTTTGTTATTATGGAAAAGAAATCTGTTTTTACTTCTCTTAAAATCTCATAGATTCATTTTCCAGTTAAACAGAATGTAGTTACCCAGTGATTCAAGACTCTTTTTTTTTAATGAAAACATGTTTTATTATGCTTATCTCCTTTCAGAAAAGTTTCTAAGGCCTTAAAACAATAAAAAAAGACAGAACTATCTTACAGTTTAGATAGTATGCTGAGCTGTTGCTATCCATAGTTGTGTCATGTTCCTTGATGTTTTTTTTCCTCCCTCTTAACTATTTGGGCAAGTGGTACAGCATGAAATAGCACAGTAATTGTTCAACATAAAATTTCCAAATTACAGTTGATACAGTTCACTCAAAAGGAACTAAAAGTTTCCAGAAGAAAAAGGCAAATCTATGGAAAATATTGGAAATAAACAGCAATAAGCAATAGTTTGTACTGTTTTGCACTGGAAAGTTTATTTACATTATCCAAACTCTGTCACAGCAAACAGGCTCTTGCTGGGTCCCACCCTGCCAGACTTATAAAATATTGAAAGAGTTTTAATGTTACATTTCAAATTACGCTTTTGCGAGTTTATCTTGTGTGTAGCTTATTAGTTTTTAAGCCAATAAGAATATTGATAAGTTTGGGGTTGTTTTCTTTTTGGTTTTCATTTGTATCAGTCTCATGTTCAGCTGCTGTTCACTGATATTACCATGGTACAAAAATGAAGCTGTTGGTTTGGGTTTGTTTTTTGAAAAAAATAATATCTTGTTCTTATTATGCTATGTGTGATGTGATTTTCCCTGTGGACTATCCTGGTAGAAGTAATATGTCTATGGAATTTGAATTAAAACAGATTAAATACCTGCAAAGATGTGCACTACAGATTTTTTTTTCTTCCTCAAATCTCAAAAATAAGCAATTATTTTGGAAACACAAGCTAAAAGTACCAAGGGACGCAAGAAATAAGAGCATTGCCAGAAATAATCAAACCAGTCTGGTATTCCAGGTACTTAAGCTCAACCTCTCTCCCTTTTTTACCCTCAGTAAAGTAGGGATATATTTTGACTGTCTCCACAAGCAGCGAAACAATATCAACATCTGGGCTTATGGATATTTCTGTATCAGGGTTCCAACTGAGAACTTCAGTGTAATCAAATTCATTACATTGTCATTTTGGCATTTTAATATAAACGGAATCATCGAAGAAATGACCCAATGCTACAGGGTTTTATTTGTAATGCTGTGCACAACTTAGAATTATCTGCTATGACATTCGATAACTCAGGAAATAAACCAACTCATTAATCATACAGTTCTGTGTATCCTCATCAACTTCACATGCAAGCATTTATATATCTGAAAACCTTCAGTAAGTGAAAGAAAAAAACATATCCCTTGCAATGTGTATGTGTCCTTTTTCAGGAGTACACAAAACCAAAATGAGATGTTTTCTAATGGTAAACAATTTAAGTCTTCAGTGCTAGGTTGAAGGACGGTTTTTAGATTTTTAGCTGAAGTGTAGGATAACCACATGATGCTATTATTGCTCAAATAGTTCAGAGAAGCCTTGTGTCCATATTATTCTCAGAAGAACCTAGACTCCTATTTTCCTGTGCACATGAAGAAAGCCTTTCATTGGAGAAGGCTACGCAAAATGTGCTTTTCACTGTCAGGTTATTGATGCTCCTTCCTAGCCAGCCAAGTGGAACCAGTAACTGATCTGTAGGCAGACTCATGATGCCTCCCCCCAACCCCTTTCAACAAAAAAAAAAACCAACATATTCAGCAACACTTTTACTAATGCTTCAAGAGAAAAGGGCAATCAAGTATAGGTGGGCCAGGGACATAGTTTGTAGTATGCAAACATATATGATTATCAGCAGTCATGGTAACACCTTCATCTACTGGGATTTTGTCCTCAGTAATACAGCAGATTTGTAAAAGGCCAAAAGATGCATAGACTGTGATTCTCAGGTCTGCCTTCTGGTTCTGTTTGTTTAAGGGGTTTTTTTGTCTGTTTGTTCAATTTCTGTGTGTTTTTTTCTGTAGGTTTCAGCAGAATATGTACATATGCACACATACAACTACATATGTATGTGTATTGTTTTGTAAATGTTCTCAATCATGCTTTTTCTGCTTTACATCATTTATTCATGTATCTTCCATGTTCTCATTTATTTTTTGTGCAACTAAACCTTATAATAAATTATTATTAAATATAACCTGACAGTGACAGAGTCTTCATGTTTTTTCTCCTGGGCATGGGGGGAAAGCTGAGGGAGAAGGAGGGAGGGAGGAGAGCAGGGTCTACACTTCTATTCCATCCCCAAATAGAAAGCGCTGAAATAACTGTGGTAAGTGGCAAGAAGCCTGTAAAACCACACAGCTGTCAGACAGCAAGCTTCTGTTCTTACTTTTAAATCTAGGTTCAAGGATCCCTGATATATTTGCTTTTGTCTGCTGAATAGTACTCTTTGCCCAGCAGCAAAATAACACCTGCTCTGTAGAAAATCATGGATATTTATTATTATAATTATTATTCTATAGAGCTCCCAATTTGAGATGCAAAAATCATGGACGTAGACAACATCAAGCACATTTTCTTTCTCACCCTGTCACACAGACTTCTCAGATACATATGCATATGTAAACATATGCAGCTCCATTCTGCATATCAGAGCTGTTCTAAAATTCTTACTTAAGAGTACACCTACTGGGTAAAAATGTTGCAGTTGCAGAAGTACAAATAATCTTTAATTTTACTTATGAATCAAAGGATACATTAATGCTGCAGGCAGCAATACAACACAGGCACACATGGTGTAACCTGGCCCAGGCTGGCTGTCCAGACAAAGCAGCCCAGGAAGTGCTCAGCACAGCCAGTTTGACCTTCCACATCTCGCCAGTGCAAAGAAAATAAAGTCTAAGCTGCAAATATAAGGCCTGCACTTTGGTTACTTCATTCTTAAAGAGAAGTCTAATGGTCTTTTCTTAGGTATGTGTGAGACATTGATGTAAATCTCCTCTGTCTGCCTGAGTGATGATTCTTTTCCTCTTCTTTTTGTGTTCCAAGTGCCATGAAAATTGGATCTTCCATATATGTTAGCAGGCTAGAAGAATATTAAAAAAAAAGAAAAAGTTAAAGGACTTTTCTCAAAACAGCTACAACTTTGAAAAAGGAGAAAATTGGCAAATTTTCCTCATATGCTGATTTATTATTGGGAAATATTCAACTATCAATCAAAATATTTTTTGTTTTCTTGTTTTCTATGAATACATTTGAGGTTCAAGTCACACGAAA
>VYZW01053322.1:20498-37433 GCA_013401315.1 Balaeniceps rex
ATATCCAGCCCAAATAAAGCTCCCTATCTATATGTACATATCTCATATGTATATATACACATATATACCAATGAGTGTTTAGACATGAACAAAAGTACCACTTAGTTTCTAATGGTCTCTTCAGAATTTTATTTCAGCTTCCTTTGGCTGGATTTAATTTCATTTCCATTAAGTCAGCTACGCTAGTAATTTATTTCAGTCTTTTCATACATTTTGACACTTTCTCTTGTATCTAGAGGTTTCAATGGTTGTTGACAGGTCCTATCCTGCAATTATTACTTACTATTACTTATTACTCCTATGAAATATTTACAATAGGAAATGCTATAACATAAAATTGTAAAAAACAGGGCTAGAAGAAATCTCAAAAGATTGTTTTATGCAGCCCCTATGCTAAGGCAAGGTCACCTATCGTAGTATGATTCCTGTTTTTTTTTCTAACCTGACCACAAACACCTCCAGGGCTGAAGAATGTGTACCCTCCCTAGAGATGTATTGCATTGCTTCATTGCCCTCACACTCCCAAAATTTTTCCTAACAACTAAATTGAATCCTCCATGCTAACATATCTGGTACCATAGTGGTAAATTCTGACTTTTAAGTGGCAGATGTAATGGTTCCAGGGAAAACTTACAGAAGAACTATGAAAGAATGTAATGCAATTTTTACTTTATCTCAGCATTTGTGAATTGACTTTTAAATAATGTTTATAACTGGAGAAAAGACCTGAAAACCTTCATGAAGATTAGTTTTTCTGAAGTTTATGTTATCACTGAAGACATTTAATGATGAAGTTGGAATAATCTCAGTAAGTTGTGCCACACAAGGAAATGAAAAAGAAACTCACAAGTTTTTTTTATATAAGAACCATCATGAGTTTTATTCCTGCAGGATTTTCAGTAGTTATTGTTATTACAGATGAGACCTTGATACTGCTAATAACACCAAATGTTATTTTGGGCATTCATTCACATAATACTTTTGTAAGAAAGAACTATGCCAGATTACCAGTGGGATGTGATTTGATATGAGTTACTTATCAAGAACTGACATCAGAGTTTCTATTTTTATTGCTGAAAAATTTCTTTTCAAAGCTATAAAACATTCATGTCTAGCAAGAGGAAACAGATGAGGTATACCTTACCCACAGATACATGATGCAGTTACTGAAAAGTGAAAAGCTGATATGGTAGCACTGCTAGTGCACTGAGCACTGAGTCATCCTGGATAAAAGGCATCCTGAAACTTTGTCTAGGTCCATCCAGTGTCAAACATGAACGGATACCATTGAAGGCTGCTAGACAGTGAGACTGGGAGCTTTTGGGAGGACTGCAGAGAGAGAACTTTAGCAAGTGTTGGGGGACAGGGACATGGGACTGGAAAAGGTCAAAGCATGGGAGATGACCAGAGAGGAGGGAAAAGGATGGAGGGAAAGCTGTTAGGAATAATGTTAACAGTATGGTGAGCCAAACACATGTTAGCCTAAGGTTCCTTCTAGAAATGCCATAGACATGAGCTCATGGACACGGTTATAACACTGCAACAATTGCTTTATACCAAAAGGGGAATCTTTCCTTCCCATAGATATTCATATCCCCAAACCTCTGAAATAAAGCTTTAGCAAAATTACGGAGTGCTGTTTGCATCCTATCTGTCCTACGTACTGGAAATACATTAAAACCAAGGTCACTGGACAATGGCTTGTAATGGAGCTCTCAACTCACTACAAGCAGGAATTGTCGATTAGCTGGCATCTCAACTCTTTTCCTAAAGAGGAAAGCAGAGCAAGTCTTCTGTCCATGTGAGTAAAACAATCATTTAAAGCTAAAGCTTAAATTGCATACAAAGAGCATGAAAGAAAAATTATTAGCTCTAATGTGATCTAATTTATGCTCCTTATTTGCAGCAGCAACTCATTCTGATGATCAAATGACCATTAACCTTTAAAAAATGAAGCTTTAACCAAAAGGATTTGAAGGGGTTTAGTGTTGAGTTTTACAGACGTTGCCAAAGTGTAATCTGAAGTCTTACATTTTTGTTCCCATCTTCAGCATGCCAGAGCTTGAATCATAAAGCTAGCACTCAGCATCTTGGCTGTGGGTCAAGATCAACTGAAGTCACATGCAGGGTAAAGTGGTGAAGGTGACATTGCTTCTACCTGGCTCAGGAAAAAAAGGAATGATCTCTGCAGCAACCTGTGAAGGACTTAAGCTCATAAGTTTGTGGCAAAGACTCTCTGGTTCCAGTTTTCCACATCTAAATGCTCTCTTTAATATCCAGAGTAAGAAAGTGCTAGACAAGACTGGATGTAAATTCATCACTGACCTGGTACATGCAGTGCTGTGCTCTTTGATCATATGATTGACAACTGGCAAGAGCCTGCATTGTTTCTCTGTTACCTAGTGAGTATATTTGCAAGGTATTAGGAGCATGACATGTGTCTGTACAGGGCAAGAGAGAAAAAGGGCAAAAACCAAATGGCAATAAATACCCCCATCCAAAAGAGTGCTCCACGGCGACATTAAGCTGAAGAGAAGATCAAACGCAAACATCAATTTTTAATACCCCTCACTCTCATGCAGTATGAGGGAGGTGGGTCCGAATACAGACTTCACAGTGTGCTCGTCCCTAAATGGAGCAGACCAAGCGACACCGCCTTTTGGAATTTGAAATGCCGATTTTGTGACTCCTAGGCCAGACTAGTCATAACGAGAGAATTAATTAACTGGGAGTATTCAGATCATGATCAAAGCAGTATATGAAGCTTTTGCGTGCCTCTGATGATGATGAAATATTTGTAACTCCTCCAGGTTTGGGAAAGAACTTCAATCCTCCTGCAACACTGCTGCTACCAAATAGCACCAAAATAAGATGCCCACGAGAGGCAGGCTATCCCCACCATCAACCACTGGCAGCCTTTCTTGCACCTTTCCCCAAGCTCTTGGCATGGGCCATTGCTGGAAACAAGAAACTGAAGTGGCCCAGCCTGCCAGTTTCTGTGATACCTGTCATGAGAATTGGTTGCAACATGAAGAGGCAGTCACAGCTTCTGACACAGAAAAAAACACTGAAAAATGCCTGTACCTGTGCACCCTGACCTGCAGGGACTGACCCCACCAGGCTGCCCCGGGAACCCTGACGGTGCTGCTGGGGACCTCAGTGTCCTTCCCCACTCCCATTTCTGCAGCTGCTGCATGGCAGCTCAGGGTGGGGCGGACTTTACCTTCACAGATGGATGCATGAAGTGCAACAGGATATTTACCACCCTAGGTACTTTCTCCCAAAACATGCCCTGGACTAATATTTTGATGACTACAAAACACTTAATTAACTGGAGCAAACTCCCACTTCTATTTTAACTTCTAGTGTCTGAACAAAAGTCATTAGGAGGCATTTTGGGGTTCAGCTCACCTTGTCCCCAACACAGCGTGTCTCAGCACTGCTCAGACCTTTAAACCTCACAGACACCTTCCCACCTCTGGTGAACCTGTGATGGGGTGAGACCTGTCCCGGAGGAGGCGGGCGATCGGAGTCACTTCAGGGCCATGTGGGGTCTGGGAGAACAGGAATTAAACTGGATTTCTCAATGGCATATTAAGTCACCACAAAGAATTTAACTATTTATCTATGTTTGAATCAGGAAATAAATACAAAACCACAGATTTTATTCAGATGTTCTATCTACAAGATGATATCAGTGTGTATGTAAAGTTTATGCATGCATGTGGTTCCTTTATATGTATTCACTAAGAAGATCCCTTCTATCCTGCATTTGAATAAAATTATTTCCTACCAATACAAAGTAGCACTCTCTTCTACTTCTAGGCAAATATCTAAATACTGCTTTAATTCAAACTGTTCTACAAAACATTTATTCATCTATTATCAAGTATTAGCAAAAGTACTGTTAGAAAAATAAAGTTCAGTTGCTTAACTCTTTCTGGTTTATAATGCAAAGCCCTCAAAACAATTAAAAGACAATAACAGCTCTGAGTACTACATAGAAGATGTAATGAATAACTGTAAGCAAATTGTTGTGTCTCTACAGCCACTCATACCTCTCACTACCTTGAAATTAAAAATTGATCCTGTCAAACAGGCATAAATCATACAAAATTTTAAATAGACTCATTTTCAAAGGGCAACATGATAGGAAAAATATTTTCATGAGATACAGTTCACCTGTCTGCTGAACCCCTTACATCAACCGTTGAATATCAACAATCATATATTAGATATTAGATTCATTAAAGTAGAAGTAGTTCAAATAGCCCATGCCCTTCTTTCTTTCTGTTTCAATCTGTACAGAAGATTTAAATATTTACTATAGTGGTGCCCTTTGTGTATATAAACTTTTATGTCCTTGTGTATGTTCTGCATCATGCACCATAAATGATACAAATATACAAAAACTTGAATGGCTAGACAGTGGATGATTGAGTTATGCATATATATATGCCCCTAACTGTTTGGAAACCTACAGATGTGCAATAAATGGCATGCTTGGTTGCTTAATTGGATAACTTGCGTGTTTCTTGAGCTCCTGACTAGCTGGTCTGCATTTAGCCTACAGGTGTGTGTGCCTAGGTGGACTTACATGAGTTTTACACAATACAAAATTAAGACTTGCAGACCAAAATCCCTGTAGTCCTGGAGCTTAATCTTCCTTCTCAGGAAGCACTGCATCATTGCCGGCCTCTGAATATCTTTGAACAGCTGTTGTTAAAAAAATAACTATGACATAGTAGTGCAAGGGCTTATGTTCATGTCCAGTCCCAGTGCAGGTAGTTCACAGTCTTGGCAGATTGAGACTGAAATGAGGGGTCCTCTGCTTCCAAATGACTCTGGCCCAAGTCTCAGGCTGATGAAACAGTCATTTCTCTGGCCCAAAACCCACATTTGTACCTGGTACCAGGCCTAAGAAACATAAGAAAGGGAGATTTTTGCCACTGGAAAGTAAGAAATTCACCTTCCTCATGGTATATAGTGCTTCTTCCTTCCAATCTTGGGAGATCATTAAATATAAGAGCTTAAGGTAATTGTGAGCACTTTTACAGGTGTTCATTTTTCAAGTGAGCTAGTTGTTAATTTTTCTTGCAATTAAAATGAATGGAGAGCTTTGCATGGCAACACCTTTCACACCTAGTGCTGGAGAGTCAGGTTTCATGGGTATTTGACTTTCAGCCCAGCTCTGGGTGGCAAAAGTCTTAATCTCAACAAAACGGAAGATTGATGTGGATTTCCTGGAACACCTGCTGCTGAAGCCATTAATGTTTGGAGCACTCTCCTGCCTACACTGAAGTTGGTGTGAACTGTCCTCTTGCCCTTCGCAGAAAGAGGATCAGGCCCTTACTGAACAAGATTAATAGAAGTGAGCCTGCCATTGATTATGTGCTGCTGTCCTCACCATGTCAGAGGGCAAGCCGAGGGGTGAATTACAGCTACCTGGGGACTCCAAAACATGAGAAGAAATCAAACCGATGGGACACACACTGGAAATTAAAGCATGCTGTATCTGAGAGAAATCAATACAGAAAGCAGAAAGACTTATGTTTCCAGTTACTTGCAGCCTGCAATCGTCCAAATCCTGCAGAGCTGTTTCATTAAAACGCCTCTTTGCTTAGTCCAGATAAGGAAGTGCAACTACTTACACCACTGACAACTGTAGTTGTGTAATGCTTATTCCAGAGTGAGTGTGGATTTGCCAGAGACCCATGAGGAATAAGAACTCATATGAGGAGAGGGGAATACTGGTGTAACAGCACTGGTTTAAATTTGCAGTTTAGCAGATAACAAGAGACATAATAATCTCTGTAGACAAGAGCTACGTAAGAGGTGGCTTTTTTTGTGCAGAGGTCAGAGGGAGAATTAAATGCTTCCCATATGCCAAACAATACTCTGAAGGACTGATTAGATACTATTTTCAAGTAATTCCATTTGAGATTGTGTTTCATTACACTTCCCAGGATGTGGTAGTGTCATTCATTCTTTAGGACTGAAAATTTTAACAGCTTGCACCTCGGCTGCCTTTGTGTCCATGAGCAGCAAGGACAAGCTGCTCCACAAGGGAAAGGGAGCAGGTTGCTGAGCATAACAAGTGGACCAGGCAGAGACCTCCCTGACAAGAGCACAGTCCCGCAGCACCCAACCAAGGTGAGCAGAATGGGTTTTGTGGCAGTAACCAGGTCAGACACAGTCCAGTGATTGCCAGACAAGTCCATAGTGATGAGCAAGGTCTGAGGTAAAGTCACGAAGTCCGTCTATGGGTCAGGGTGAGGGTCTGGATCAACAAGATACATGGACAGGCAGGGCACGGATGCAGCCCAGCTCAGGCAGGGTCCAAGTCAGCTTAAATGCTGCTCTCAAGCAAAGGGGGAGAGCTCCTACCGAGGTTTCTTTCAGCTTCTTCTCAAACAGGTCTTTCTTCACAACACTTTTAAGGCCAGACAGCTGTTTATCAAACCTGGCCCTGAGTCCAGGCAGCCAAACCCACAGGAGAGGGGTAGGCGCACTCAGGGCCCTGATGCTCTGTAGCCAACCCAGCAATTTCTGTTTCTACTGTGCTTTTCACAGGACACAGCATAATCTCACAGTGACACCAAGTGAAAACTGCAGTTTTCCTGCAGGACTGCTCTTAGTGAGATGCTCAGACCTTCCAAGACCTTTTGAGATGTTTAAGCCTGATTCTCATCTGGTTTAATTACTGCGGACTGTTAAACCAGTGGAATGGACAATAAGGATCTCTGGATTTTGTCCCAGAATGCCAAAATACCTTCTAAATCCTTTGCCTTAGTCTATGAAGATTGAGAGGCTCTGCAGACCTCAGAGGTCCAAAGTAATCCAGTTGCCTAAAACCAGCCAAGAGGAAACTGAGAGCAGGAGGAGATGGGTGAAAATGTGTCTGCCTGTGTGATTGCACACATTTCCAGTGGCTGGAGACTGTCTTGCTGCTGCATCTTTTTTCCTTCGTCTCTGTCTGCAAGTCATAACCACTTGTGAATGGGTTTGCATCCATTACGAATCATGTTGCTGCTTGTACAGAAGGCGGAATTTTCCTCACTATTCTGCACCTCTCCAAATGTGCTGCTTTTCCAACAACCTCAGCTCTCACAGTCTTTGGTTCTTTTTTTGGAAAGAGTGTTAGCCTCAACATTGTTGGGTGCAGACTGGAAACCTGAAATCAAGAAGGTTAAAAACTAGAAGGCAAATCAAACTATTCAAATATTATTATTTTTAAGCCTATTTCATGATTTTTCAACCATCTCCTGTGCTTTCTGGATCTCAACAAGACTAATGGGCTTAGCCAAATCTGTAAACAATTGTGTCTTCTAAGTGTGATTGAATTCTGCTCTAATGAGGCAGAAAAGTCAACCTTGACCCTCGGACTACTACATGCTGCCAGTACTCCAAATAGATTTGCTGAGTTTTCATTTCCTCTGAAAGAGAATATTATATGGCTTCACCAGCACTCTGCTTGCAGATAGTACTGTAATGATTAGCTACATTCCACTTTAAACTGTCATTAATATTCCCCATATGTAATTAATGCCCCTAATTCTACACAGAGATATCATGGCGAACAACCAGCTGTCTGTCTTTTAATTTCATTGTGGTTCTTGAACTCTTGGCTCAGGTTATGTGTTTCTGGAATGTCAAATAAGGAATTTACTTTTCCATCCATCAGTTTACACTCTGTGTGCAGTTTGATGGCATCTTGCTAATACAGCCTGGTTGCACTGTAATTCACCTTATAATCCATTGTATCAACACTGACTGTCCAACGTGCAACTTCCTAACAAGGTGGCTGGTGCCTCTTAGGCACTATATTGCCTTGGGAGAGTGGTATTTTAAAGTGTATGTCCAGCACCAAGGCTGCCTGGCTTGAAGCTTCCAACTGTCATAATTAGATATAACTTCCTTCACTAGAAAAAAGCAAAAGAAACAGTCTGCTCAGGCAAAAAGGTGCCCATCTTCTTTATGGTTGGACTGGATGATCTTAAAGGTCTTTTCCAACCAAACGATTCTATGATTCTGCACTAGCACATCCCACATTTCACATCTGAGGCATGCCGTTGAGGAATACGAAAAGCTTGTGCTGCCTCCAGGAGTGCCGTATGTGTCAGTGGAGCACTGCTTACTTCTCTTTTGAGTACTTTCAATGCATGGATTGGATTCTGCTAATTATTTTACTTATTTCTTTTGATGCCTTGGAAATGGCAGGAAGCTGGACTGGCACAAGGTGGGCCTGGCTGTTGGCTGCAGGACAGGCTCAGGATGCTGGCATTCTCCGCACCTGCTGTTGAGTCCATAGACATCTGACTGTACTTCATGCGTGCTCTGCTCTACCTGCAGATAGATGGGGATAACGGTACTTTTACAGAGCCCTTTGAAATCTCCTGGTGACGGTCATATAATAAAAGACATGATAAGACAGCCATATTATAAGATAGGCACTGTGGTGCTGGTGATGCACTCTACTATGGCATTAGAGGTCTAGGCCTCTTTTGAATAAACCAATGGTTTATAAACCTGCTGCCAGGTTTTGGTCCAAAATGCACCACGTGAAATTCACGGCATGTCAGCAGGTAAGACAACTAGAAGTTGGATGAAATAAGGCTCTAAAACAGTGGTAGATTTCAGGAGAGGTCCTTACACAAGTAGATAGTAACTGCCTGTGAAATGCCACTTGCAGGAGGCCAGTTGGTAACTCACAGGGAGCTCTGCTGGACCTAAAAAACCCAAGAAAATGATGTATTTTAGCAAACGCCCTCTGCTGTCACTATCAGCAAGGGATTTCTCTACATAGTGCACTGACTATGCAGTTTTCCAGGTCTGAGGCCTTAATCACATTGTCTAATGGAATATTACAGGAAATGTTTCAGTCTGAAATGCAGCGTCTTTGTAAACCTGACTGAAAGCAGAACTGAAAACCATTGTCCAAAAAAGATTTAAAATACAAATTTTGTTTTATTGTCTCAGACTCTCTCCAGTCCCTCAAGTGAATCTGTTCATACAGACAGCAGCAGGCACATGTTACATCATTGCCCTCAGCTTGTGCACAGATGTAGGAATCTGCTCCTGCAGTTTAGAGAGAGTCCGGCAGTCTGCCTTGACCTTCTTCGTAAAAGAAAGTTTGGAAACTAGGAAACTAGGAAAATTGCCAAGGTCAATGAAGCATAGCTAGAAAATAGCCTGAATACACTTGAGCTCCAGTGTTACCCTGATACACCAGTGAGTGCTCGCAGTCATTCATTTATTAGGCAGTTAGCTATGGTTGTTTAGATGTTGCCAAGAATGCAGGGGCAGCTCTCATTAAGCAAAAAAGAAGATTACATAGTTTTGTTTACATCTGGCACTCAGGATACTTTTTAGGAAACAATCCATGGGGCAGTTTCTTGCAAAAAAGCCCACCACTGTTTGTAGTATTTTCCATCCTTTTTATACTCACTAAGCAATATACTAATGGCAAACCCGCACATGCTCTGTGATATGATAGAAGATCTCAGATTGTAAAAAGTAGCAATTGGTAACCCAGCAATCTCAATGAGACAGCATCCATCTGCACTTGGGACGGTGGGGCAGTCTGACCCATCTGCCACCAGAATGCACATCTGGTAAGTGTCTGACAAGGTGGAGGTGGGTACTTGATGTGTGCTCAAAGTGCTACGAAGGGGAAAAGTTTCCCTGGAGTCAAATTCAAATGAAATGAAATCAAATCAAACAATTTCTCAGCTGGAAGCTAAGAATCTCTCCTGCTTTTGGTCTGCTGAACAGGACATATAGATGCAAGTATGGCATAGGCCAGGCAAGATGGTGTAGATAAAATATGTTACAAAGATGCTCTGGTTCTGCCTCCTTCACAGAGTCTGTAAGGCTGTCAATGTAATTCCTGCTTATAGGAATTCAGAAGTCTAAATCTGAAAGATCAGCTTCATTTCTTCTTCACGCACCACCCTCAGCAATGTCGGAAGCCACTGCTGCCACACTTATTTTGGAGAAGACACTGAGCTGCAGCTGTAAAACTGACTGTTGTCCAGGGTAGTCAACACAGAGTTGTGGGTCTGCTGACGTAATGTATCTGCTTTAATTTGTGACTTTCGTATCATCATCTCGGTCATGACATTTTCTGTATCTGCCACAGGCGGAACTAGCCTGGTAATAACATCAAAAAGAAAGGTGTTGCTTCTGCCACATCTGCAGCAGCGCTGTGCATGAAGATAAAAAAAATTAAACATGAGGAAAAACAAAGAAAAAACAGAAGGGACATGCAGAGAGCAAATGACCAGGAGGCCTGCAAACGCCGTAAATTCAGCGTGAAAAGCTGTCCGTTAGTGCCATCTTGTGGGCCCAGAGCCACCCCCCCACCCCCCGCCAAAGAGGCAAAGCTCTTTCCACCAACGTGCAACCCCACCTCATGCCATCCTGGCACAGGGACCTTCCATCAGAGGACAACGCTGCGGCTACAGCAGATATACAAGGTGTGATACCCTACCTGCGGTCACTTAAGCAAACAAGAACTGTGTACTGGGGAGAGGCACCAGCCCAGCACTCACCTGGGACCCTCTGATCTTGTCTGCCAAGTCTGAACAGAAACCAGGCGCAAAGTCGGCACAAGGGATGAGCAAGGAGACTGTCCAAATGTCTAGCTACACCTGTGCAAGAGGATTTCTGCCATCCCTTCAGAGGCATACTTCACTCTGAAAGGCTCATGTCTTCATTAAGTGCCTGAAGCATCAGGAGGCAGAGTATTAGTTACATGTAGGACCTCAGTATGGGACACCTCACTCAGACTGGGGTATCCTTTAAAGTGGGGTAAGCGTGGGAGCTGGGAGGAGCCCAGCTTCTTTCCCCACCCCTAGGCCCTATCCCACGCTCTTCTGAGGCAAGATGCAACCTCTAAGTCAGAGGTGAGTGTGTAATGTAGGCAGATGGGTGGACAGGCAGACTGCTGCTGCGGGTGAGGAGAAAGAAGACAGGAGAGAGACAGAGGCGAATCAGCAGAGGCAGCAAGGGGCCAGTTATCAAGAGTTATGTAGATGGGATAAAGCTGCTGTCTTGGGAGCTGCCTCCCATGTTTCCCCTGAGTGCTTGGCACCATCACATCTTGTGTCCAAGCCTGTGCAGATGGGAGGGAGGAGATGCAACACAGAGGATGAGGGTGGGAGAACAGTGATGGAGGGTGAGTTGCACAGGGGATTGCACTGGGAATCAAAATGCCTTCCAAGCACCCACTGCAGTTCTGTTTAGATCTCCACATGTAGCCTTGACTTTTCTGCATGGAGTTACATGACAGGATCCTGCAAATACTGAGACTAGCAGGAGTCCGATTTCCCACATTCGGTCTTGTGTCTTGTGGTATGGCTGTGACTTTACTGCAGTGGTGTACATCTTAGAAATGGGTATGATCTTGGGTTAAAGATTTTGAGAAACAATGAATCCACCACATCCCTTGGTGTGTTGTTTCAGTGGTTAAACACTTGCACAGTTAAAAACAGCTACACCTTATTTCAGACCTCAGTAAGTCTAAGTCTGTGCTTCAGATATTTGGTAATCTTGTGCTTTTGCTTATGATTTAACCTGTCTTTGCTAGGTTAAAACATTGCTAACAGTCAAGAATCTCTTCTGTATGTGAGCCAAATATCGGTGCATTGCACAGTTAAACATCCTTCTTTATAGCCACAGAATTACAGTAGGAGCTTCTAAAATCTCTCCAGGTACATTTGATTGGGGGGGAAGGGATACCTTTTTCCAAAGAAATCTCTTTCTAACATTGTCAGTCCCCATGGTTATTCCTGTGGCTGAAATCTGTCTCTTTCTATCCACAGATATTATGATTCCCTCATTTCTTCTCTGCCTGAATTTCCTTCCGTTCTTCTTACCCCTTATGCTCTTCTCTTTCAGCTCTGTACTGTTGTCCCAGCTGCAGGTATAACATCTCACCTGGTTACCAGTTTTATAGGAAGCAAATGCTAATGTTTATACCTAAGTTAAAAAGGTAACACAGAATCTGAGAAAGTATTTATTTCCTTAACAAGTAGATGAGGCTGAGGAAAGTGAATCTAAACATATTGATAAAGTAAGCATTTTACACAAAGCAGACTCTTAACCCAGTGTATGTTACCAGCCTTGTAAATAACATAAAGTCAGTGTGCAATGGGTAACAGATGTGGAGTAACTAAACTGTGAGTTTCTTGGCAAATGTATGTACATTATGACATTTGAAACGTATTTACATATGTGCTCACATAGTGAAGGCATCCCAACTGAAAGACCTCAGTCCTTTGCAAGAGTTAAACTCTCGCTGCGTTCAGTGCTACAGCAGGATCCAGATTCAGTTCTGTAAGACCGGAGGCATTCTTATGTCTATTTTGTAGTAAAGTTTACATTTTACAGGACTCTATACTCAAAATGAAACATTAACTACACAGTTATGACCTTCTTATTTTGGCAGACGTTTACTGACTTAAAATCTGGGTCTTTTTTTAGTGCTATTTAACATGCTTCACATTTCTAAGAGTACACATCTTTCATCTTACGAAAGTGCTAACTCAAAACCTTGAATTTTTCTTGAGCGGAGTGTGTTGCATTGTGTCTATTACATAAAATTATATCCCTGTACAGGTAAGCAGGAGTTAGAGCAAGGGGCAACTATCAAAGTCCATGAATTTCATCAAACATATCAGGCCACCTTTTATACCTCTCCGCAGAAATTAATTTTGTCTTTATTAATATCTGGGCCTCCACTCACTTGAAGCAAAATGCAGAACTTGGAATTGAATGCAGTTGAATGGAAGTATTTTGGCACAACAGCCAATTCATATGATGATAAAAGCTGATCGGGTAACAGAAGTATGAGAAAAAGTAGATTTATAGGCATCATCCTCGCATAAGGGGCTAGTATTCTCTTTTTACCTAAATTTAGTCCTTCTTACCCATAAAGAGAATATAAAATCACTGAGCCTTTCAGCTACATTCCCATGTAGGAAAAGAGCTGGAGGAGTGAAATTGTATTTATATGTATAAAGTCATAACTCCAAAATAGGTTATAAATAACAAAGCTATATTTGTTAGGTGAGTACAGAACTGCTGGATAAAAGTGCAGCTTCTCATATTAGTGGGGCAAGAACTGTAAATAAATTCATGAAAAGCATAATCCTTTACTAACCCTCTCATAGTATGGTCACTTTCCCAATGAATCCACTGCCAACAGTGAAATGTGCACCTGGCAATGCTAATACCATATGTCAGGATCTGTGCTAAGAAATGTTAATTTAAGTGATTAAGGATTAACATCTTGGCCAGCAGGTGCACCTTCATGTGGACTCTATCATTCAGCCAGGCATTCACTCATAAAATGTCTCTTAACGAAGAACATTCATAAAAAAAGCAGACAGTAGCTTCATGCAGTTGGCAAATCTCTTCCCTTTCTAATTCACGTGCACCCGACTGATAGGGAGTGCATGTGCTATGGTACAATCTGATTGGAAATGTTGGGGACATGCATAAAATTTCCAATGAGTATTGTCAGGATGGGATCGTTGATATCCACTAACAGACAAAAGCCTTGATCCTAATCTTGGATACACCAGCTTGAATCTGAAGTAATTCCTCTGATTAACATCATGGAGAATAGAACATGCACTACAGCTGCTGGTTTTCTTCAATAGTCAATGACGATTTATCATTAACTTCAAAAGGAACAAAACTAGGCCAACATAATTTTTAAAACCCTCCTCTTCATGTGTTCATATGGTATCTTAAAGGAAAAGCTATGTACAGAGAAGAGTTCTTGTGCTGGAAAGTATTACTAGCTAACAAAGGCCTGTTTATGTGAAAGACATGTCTAGCTGTTAGCATGCTGTAATGCGTAACCATTGTTATACATGTAATTATTGTAACTGATCCAGTCATCTGCACACTGATATTCTTGGTTAGACTGAATGTACGGATGATAAACTGTTTCTTTTCCCAAGAAGTAAGATGGAGCAAGTCTCTGTAAAACAACAGCACTGAATTGGTATGTCAGCTTCCTTCGAATTTTAATGATTTCACCTGTTCTTCCATAATTCCTCAGTGCTCTGGCCATTTTCTGATATGTCATGATCTTGCGGTTTCCCTTTCTTTCTCCCCACAGCTCTGCAAGTTTCTCCTTGTTTTTGGAGACAAACTGGAAGACACCATTGGGCTTATCCACCCATTGGATGCAGTTTGCCATAGCTGGATCGTACAGAGACTCATGGAGATACTCAAACAGTCGAAGTTTTTTTCTACCTGTTAAGAAATAAAGTACAAAAAGTCAGAACAGAACTCATACTTGTTTTAAAAGATGAGCAATTGTCTTTTTTCTGGAAAGGATCTTACAGGCAAAAGCGTAGGTAAATCTAATATCTGGTCACAAATTAAAAGATCAGTATAAACTATTCAATGGAAGACCAGCAACAACAAATGGGATGATAATTCTGAAACATGTACTGATCTGTGGTGACAGAAAGGGATTTGGTCATTAAAGTTTCAAGAGCAGGTTATTTGGGGATCATGACAAATATCTGGTGACTTCATTGTGTGGTAGGTCTCAGAAGCCACTTTCAGCAGTCTTCAGACACATGCTGTGCAGGTGCATGGTCAAGGAACTCACTGCAGGAAATTACATCTTCAGACAGTGCAGGAAAGAGGTTCTGGAGAGCCAATCTGAATGTTTTTGAATAAAGGTTTTCCCTGCTTAATCAAAACTCAAAGATTTTGAGATGACTCCATTTTGTCAGGTTTGTTTCAGGAATGTTTTGGGGATGCAAGATAGTCTCTGATATAAGAAAGGGTGAGTGGGTGAGCGGGAAGAGCAAGCTAGTTTTGAACCATAAACCTCACCTAGTCAATAAGGAGCTAGACCTTCTGCTGTGCTGTGGTTTTCTAAAAATGTGCAGAAGTGTCAACTTGCATTCCCATGCAGAATAAAGCAAGGTCAGTATCTGTCAGTTAACTAAGTGCTTCTCCCCACACGCTCAGCTCTCAAATTTAAGTTTACTAGTGAAGCTTATTTAGTTTCACTTAGGTCTTGTGGATCCCTCTCTCTGAAGTACTTCTAGTTCCCTTCACAAAGGCAAGGGTAACCAAGAAGCTGCCGTAAGGAGGAAGAATTGAAGATTATGAGACAAAGAGGAACATTTTGCAGAAAGGAGAGTCTATGCAGAAGAACGGCTTCCACTTTAACCAAAGTGGAAACAAGCAGCTGCACCTAAAGTTCATAAAGTCTTGTCTTGCATGGCTATTTTAAACTAGGAACGGGGGAAAAGTGACAGTTGCTAAGGAACACTGAGGTCAAGCCAAGACATCTGTTAGGGATGACAGTAATTCTGCATCTGGTGGTAAGGAAAGAGGAGAGAAGTGACAGTCAGACTAGGAAGAAGAAGAGCCTGAAATCAGAGGTACTTTCCAAAAAATTAATAAAGTTTCATTATCTAAATAAATATTGGCCTGTGACTAGAAGTACATATTCTACTAGAAATACATATAGTATTACCAAGATGAGAAGCTTAAAAGCAAACAGGTGAAGGACACTGCCTTGTCACAGTAAACACTTCTTAGTAGGTGACCTCCTTAGGTCCTCTCCAACCCGAATTATCCTGTAAACCTATGAACCTATGGTAGAACAAGTAAGATCAGGGGAAAATCCACAGACTACTGTGGACTGAGTCTCTGCTGGAAAACAATAGTGTAGCCATGTCTGCAGCAGCATCTGATTTCATGGTGTCTGTCCTCTTAGTTCAGCTGTCATTTCTGCCCAAGCTTTTATTTCTAGACACATCATCTCTAGCTGATGCCTTGGTTTGAGAGGGCTTGTTGGCTCTTCTGTGTTAATGCAGCTATGTTTCTAGAGCCCAGCTGTTATCTCCAAAGTGCTACACAATGTGGATGCACCAGTTTGAGCTGGGGTTAGTTCACAGATATCAGTACTGCAGCTCATTGCATAAAGCTAGTGGTGCTCGTTACCAGGCCCTAAACATCAGTCGAAGCTAGCAGGCTAGTATCTGCAGGTTTCTTACATGGTCACTGGAGAGAGGCAGTTTCCTTCAGAAGGTGTTTCAGAGTGTCTGCATTAGATTTCTGTGCTGAATTGTCCCAGAGTAGCCTAATTCTCTCTGGGTGTGTCTAATTCAGATGCATTTCTGAAGTACCTCTCTTGATTGTCTCCACTCACTGAGCTTTAGTTCAGATCACGGAATGGTCTTGACATGCATGAACTGGATTCCTTTCAGAGGAAACCTTACTCAAAGATGCTTTCCAGAAGCATATCTAAGTCACTGCAGCTTTCAGAAATTGTGGCCAGCCTAGATTACCCTAAATAAAGCCTTGTAAAACACTTTAAACACAGACTTTAGGTTCTCAGTACTGGTGGTTTCATCTACAAATCTATTCCTAAAGGGCCACACTACTTGCAGAAAACTTCTCATGTCTCAATAAGAAGCCAAGAGGACTAAATTTTTTTAGGTATAGTAGAAATAGTCCCCCAAATCACGGTTTCTGGCAGGAATATCGCCATGGACACAAAGAAACCCATAAGAGGACACAAAAAACCTCCATAAGAATAGTGAGTCATTCTGAAAAGTTATGCAGTATGGCCTTCTGGAAAAGAAGATTGATAATAATGTAAAAGAAATATGACATAGGAAATGAAGTTTAACAGAGCCGTAACAACTTTTAGATACTGACATGTAAGATTCCCCAGTGCAACATTGGGGAAGACTTAGAAAAGCAACATTTCTGGATTGAAAGGTTTTCATTTGCAATGGTGAATTTCAAGTACTAGAAGTACAGAACTTAAAAGGAGAGGTTACTCTTCCCATCGTCCCAAGGAATTTGTAGTAGTAGTAGTAGCTATTAAGCAACAGAAACCGCAGTGTTCAGCATCAATGGGGAGAGATGATACCAAAAACTGAC
>VYZW01053322.1:46015-59693 GCA_013401315.1 Balaeniceps rex
ATCCTCTGATTATGGGAAACCTGAGCTCAATGCACCTAGGCTAGTACTGGGGGGAAGGTAGAAGGGGACTGTCCAACAGTTTGCCTGTGCTGTGACATGGAAGATGCATGCCATGCTGGGCAATGCATATTATTCCCCCTTTTCACCCTCCTGATGTACCCTTCTGCTGTCCATTAATCCACGTCTGGGAAATTACTCTCCCACCTACATGTCTTCAGATGAACATTCCTTAAAAATACAAAATGGTAAATGAAATGGAATAATGGTCTTTTTTACCTGGTAAATACTGCATTTCTTTGTCAGAGTGCTGCTGCAGTACTTCTAGCGCATCTTCGAAAGCCTGGCCCAGTACGTCTTGGTCAGGAAAACTCTGCAAGAACATTTTTCTGTCAGGAGCCAGAAAGGACCAGTCTGGTTCTTTCAACATTTTCAGTCGGAAAATCCCAGATAAATACAGTGATTATATAGAATATACATCCTCCTGGAATATGTCTTTTGCAGGCACTGAGGCATTACCATAATCATTTACTATTATGAGAAAGTTCTCACTCCTTTGAGAAGTCTCTTTGAGGTCAGTGGGACAACTCACACGGGTAACATTACTCACTCGTGCAAATGTTTCAAGGTTCATTTCCTTAATTTGCATCAGAAGTTTACATAAAGGGTGTTACTGCTATTGGAGTGTTTTATAGTATGTAATATCACTTGTGTAACATGATTTATGAAGCCAAAGTTATCATTCAATAACATTGACGTGACAAAAATTATTATGCACAAGTTATGAAGTAGTTATGCAGAGAAAATGCTATACTATTCCAGCATAGGAAACCAAGTGTGGATTTCCAGAAAACTGTTTATTGTCGTTTTAGAAAAACTTGTTCTAAAAAGCCAAAAGAATCCCCCAAAATCCAAGGTTGCCTAAGAGTTTTCAGTAGCATATTTGAAGCACTCCATTATGAAAGAGAATAAAGACATTGTAGACTTACCATTATTTAGATATCAAGACTTGAATCCTGTTTAAAATAAACAATATTTTTAAATTGTATATTTTAAAATAAACAATAATTCTCTCAGTATAAATAAAATTAATGAAATTAAATAACTCCACATCATTTCCCATGATGGAATAAAATATATTTAATAATACAGATAAAAGTAATTTAGAATTAGAAAGTGGTATTTTAATGAAATTAAATAATTGCAACACTGTGTTTTGGGGTTTTTTAATTCATACTACTTTTCGTTACTAAAGTTCCCAGTTTCATTAATACTGTAACTTTTAGATTACTATCCACATAACTGTAAACACATTTTTTTAAAGGCATTATGAAGTGAAAATGTGTTATTACTGACAGTCAGTCTTAGTTAGCACAACTACTAATTTCCCAAAGAAAATCCTGACCTGAACAAATGCAAACGTTTAAGTCCTTTTGGTTTTCAGACATAGTTGAAAGAAACAAACTTAGGTTTTTTCCATAATGCAGATTAGCATATGACTGTATATGAATATACATAAACTCTCAGGCTCATTGTGAGTTCCAGAAGCAAATCTGATTGTTTAATAAACAGTGAAAATAGACACATTGTCAGTCAGTTTAACATGGAGTATACTTCATATGCAACGTTACTCAGATACAATTCCTTAGTACCTCTTTTTTATTTGTTACAGATTTATTTGTTATAGATTACAATACCAGGTTTTGTTGTCTTGCAGGTTTTTTCCCTGTTCTCATTTACATTATTATTTCAAAATTGTAACAATAATAATAATTGTAATAATAATAATAATAATGTATTCATCAGTATTTTACTCATTAAAGGTTTGATTATAATCTATTGAAAATACTGGAAATTTTGTCAGTGATTTCAGCAGATGAAAAATTGGTGTCTGTGTGGTGTTCTGAAAGGCAAAGAAGAGACAAGATACATAAATATAAATATAAATATGAGAATGAATTTTATCCAAGACTCACCATGAATGTTCTAACCGGGTAATTATGCCTCAGATAAGTATGTTATAAAGTACTGTCAAAATTTGTAAAAGTTTTTTTAAATCTTGATGACCAAGTATACATGGTGAAATCCTAGTGATGCAGTAAATTGACCTCATTGAATTCAATGGGATTTTTCTCTTTCACTTCAGTGCCACAAGTATTTTGATAAACTGATCTAATTTTATTCTAAAACCAGAATGGGCCACATTAATCCTTCAGCTGCAATGGTGGCCACAGATTCTTGGGGTATAGAGCTGTAGAAATTAAAGACATGAATCTCCTTTGTAAAGATCCTCACATAGTGTTCCCCTAATTTTAAGTAATTCACTTTCCTTAAATTGCTTTTGTCTAACTCAGACTCCAAACTGATACTTGGTAACCTTGACAGAACATCTGCAGTCACTGTTGATGCCTTTCAAAGCCTAAAAAGGCATAAGTATCGGCAAGGTACCGTTGAAATGGTCATACCATTTACACAGCTGAATTCATACCAAAAAAGAAAAAGTCACACCTTAAGTAAGTTTAAAAAAAAGTCTGAACACTTACCTAGAATTTCAACTCCACACGCCACACAAGAATCTGTCTGGTTTCATAAATAAATGAAAGACTGAGTTCCCACAGCAATAGGCTGGCAAAGGGGCTGCGTTAAATAGCTGATTTTAGGGAAGTGTTTTGGCTAGGGATTTTTTTGAGACTAAAGGTATAGTACACTGCTAGTGTGGCCTTTCATTCTGCATAAAAGAAGGGTGATTTATACTAATATAAAATAAATTTAAATGTTTTAAGTATTGTCCAAGACATGCAGATTCTAGGCACTGGGAGAGATTCCGTTTGGCTATGGCACATCCTAATAAACCTGTCACCGGTATGTACGTCTAGGGTAAAAACCTACATCCCTCATCTGTCCCATATAAACTACAGTGGATCTTGAGGTTTTATCTGAACCTCCCGTTTAGCCCAGTGTAAGAAGCAGACCAAACTAGACCCCAAAATAAGAGTTTGAGGGAATTTCAGAACTCTGCTTCAAAGCTCATGTTTGTAGCCCAGGCCCAGCTCTAAAGCATTTACTAAAGCATTCATTACTGAGTCAGACAAGCTGTAGTTGCTGATTTGCCACACACTTTCTGAGCAGCTACAAGCCATGATGTTGCATCCTAGAGGATGAGAACTCTATGCTTTTCAGTACAAAACTTCTTATTGCTGACATAATCTATCCTGTGCCATAGCTCTTCGCAGCCAAGTCTTTCAAGGGCACATTTTACAAAATTTCCTCACCATTTGCCATGAAACTGATGTAAAATAGTAATTACCTCTTACAATATTTATCCATACTCCCTCAACCAGTAACCATAGTCAAGAACTAGCCTGGCTATGAATGCTGAGTGAAAGCAATTTGAAGCCAATGTTAGCAACAACCATTATCTGCTGGTTTCAGATGCAAGCTGCTTTTTCAAAATTTGCATTACAAAGTTTCAGAGTATCTTTTTTTTTTAGTGAAATACATTAATACATGTATGTGTTTTTTTGAACTACAAGTTTCATTTTGTAGCACTTCTCTGGCATGACTTGGGCTTACAGAAGAAAATTAACTGGCAACTGTGCTCTTAAAATATCAAAATGTGATTCAGCACCGTATTTCAGGCTAAAATACAATCACACAATTAACTTCCTTTCCACATACAGTTAACTTTACTTTGCAACATGGAAAAGCATAGATTTCATGGTTCAGTTCTTTTCTGAAGTAGAAGTATGTATCAGATTTAAAATTATGAATGAACTTCAAGATCCCTTCTGGGTTCCTTCTGATAAATGATGTGCTAATAGGCCCTCTGATGATGCAATCTGACCTGCCTACTCCTACACCTCTACCTGAAGCTGGGCAGTTACTGTTCTGCCCTCCTGTGCTCCCCACTCGTCCTGGCCATGAAACTGCAGGGGTGGCCCCTGCAGAGGAGGATAGGGCTGTCCTATGCTGGTCACAGCCAATTCCAGCTGGCTTTGCAACAGACCCACCACGTGCCAAAGCAGACCTCATCAGCCATGTGTGTGGCACCTCTGTGAAAACATACCGAGGAAGGGGCAGAAAATGCCAAAGGTGAGGAGACAAACCTGGGAGGGAACACCAGAGCAGACAAGGAGGGAACAAGGGAAAACGGGAACAAGGAGAGAAAAAAAGGAATGAAGGGACAACAAGATCAGAGGAGTTGGAGGTGTTCCATGGCTGAGCAGGCACTCCCTGAAAGGGACTGTGGCCCACAGAGGGCCCATGCTGGAGCAGAGGAAATGAGTAAGAGGGAAGCAGCAGCGGAAGAAAAGGGTGAGAAACAAGGAGAAGCAGAGAGAAACCGCTACGTCCTGACCCCAATCCCCTGTGCCACCCATTGCCTCGCCAAAAGGACTGAGTGTAACCTGGGGAGATAACAAGAGGGGAGGAGATGTGTCTGGAGTGCAGCTGAGCCTGGGAAAGGGGAAGGAAAGATGTTTTAATGTTTGTCTTCTTTGCTTCCCAACACCCAAATCAGCAACTAAATATATTATGGCAATAAATTAAGTTAAATTCCCAAAGTGTGTGAGCAGCTGTGTGGGTGTGTGGCTGCTGGCCGGGGCCAGCGCACCCCAGTAGTAAAAGAGGGTGAAGGTTGAGAGATTAAAGGTAACCGTTTTAACATCATTAAAACAATCAATCTTCCTAAATCAAATTGCTAGTCAGAATGTTCTCATTTCAAGTAAGAGGCTACACCATAAGGCAGGTCAGCAAAAGGTTTGCTTTTGGAGGAAATGGGAAGGTGCCATACGTGGCACAAACACACAGCATACAAACAAGGGCGAATGCTGTCTCAATAGGGTAGATTTAAACTCCATAACCCATTTGTAGATTGCATCTTTGGCCTGTCACAATCTCAGAGCGAGGACTCAGGCTACCTCCCTAGGAAGCCTGTAAGGGTTCAGAAGAGGCACAGTAAGGTACAGCTCAGGACTGAGCGTCAGCTAACACTGACTGCTCACTCCTGAACAAACCACAGTACAGTCAAGGCAGGCAGCATGTTGGCCCCTACCAAGAAATGTTATTACAGAAGAAAGCCTGCTTTGATTTTTACATTGCTTGGGAAGATGGATTCCAGATACAAGCCTGAGAAAGAGCACTTACTATTCACATTTTAATGTCTCAAACAATTGATGTGCCTGCTGTAAAAATTTGAATATCAGTTAGAAACCACAATATCAAGCTCTTCTCCTTCCTCCATGTTTTAAAAATAAACTTCCAACAACAGAATGGTTGTTTAAGTTTCAGAACTTTCTTTCATCCTTGCTTAGCACTGAAAGCTAGTTCATAGTAATGGTACAGAAGAAGCATTTTCACCTCTCTCTGAATAAAAAACAGAACTAAATAATGTATTACAGCACTTGTCAGAGGGCTCATGAAAGCATAATGACTCTCGCATGATGCATTGTTCAAATGTAGAATAAAAAACAGTGTCTCCCTTCCTAAAGGAATGTAAAACTTGAAATGGCAAGTTTTCTCACCAGGCATTTGTAGCTTTCTCAGATTTTTTTTGAATGTCAGGCAATTTGTAACTGCCCAAATAACACAGACAGACCACTCACGATAGAAGGCACTTCACAGAAAAAAAAAACAAAAACCCCCAAACTGGTTGTAGAAATGACTTTGTTTCAAGGAGTCATTTGCCCATACAGAACAGACTGCCTACCAACTCAACAACCTCCAGAAATCAGAAATTGGTGAATGTGACAGCCACAGAGAGCTTCTGTGCTTACATACTTGTTCTGGCCCTTGGCAGACCCCTTTGCCACCCCTCTTCTGGCCATGCAGCTCTGTAATAATCTTTCTCATGAATCCTCATAAGTGTAGGTTCATAATAATTACACAACCATAGATGCTGCCTCCCTGAAAGTGGAAGGGTTGAGAGATTACATGTCTGTGCTCACCTCCTGAGTCTAACCATGTTGACCAGCGAACTTTAAAATCTCTGCCATTATGCTGCTTCTGGTCCGCTCCATTCAAGGTTCAAAAGAAACTGGGAAGTTTCTCGCAGCAAGGATACAGTCTTCTCTCTACACAGCAAGAACAGGGATCAACACACGGAGAGCTCTCTTCTTTACATGCAGAGTGCAGTGATAATCCAGGCGTGAGTGTTTCGCAGTGAATCAGTCTGCAATCTGAACTTCAAATTAGTGGGCTCAGAAAATGCCTGAATTCACATTCCCAGCCCCGGAATACAATGAAAACTCTCCTTAAAAAAAAACCAACCAAACAAAAACACCAAACAAACACAAAAAGGAAATAAATGCTGCTTAGTACCAACCTAAGTACTATTGTTTACCATGATTTTGGTCAGATAATTTAGTGTAGAATACATACAGAAAAAAACTGAAAGGGAACATAAAAACCAAAAACACAATTATGGCATCATATCATATAAGCAAATCAGATAATGAAACTGGGTCTAACGATTCCATTTGTGTTGGGAGACTGTAGTCTATGCATTTCAACAAACACAATCATTTATTCAAATACCAAAAGATGAGGATATATCATAAGTTCAAACTCTTCACATGCCTTACAAATCATTCTACAAATGGCAAACTCTCTGCAATGCAAAATACAGACTTTTATTGTAATTGGTGGAGTTATAGTATCGGTTCCTTAGCTGGCGGAAATTGGTATAGAGCCACCAAAACCAAAGGATCACCGATGATTTGTACAAACAGAGGTTCTGGCTCATAGTTGACACTAGTATTATTTTCAGTACAGTAAGGGGAAACTTGCTGTGCCAGCACTAATGTTGCACATTTTTCCCTGACTTCCTGATTTGTTTTAATTCTTTGGCTACCTTATAAAGCATTACAGTTGGTTAAACAGAAAGAGTGGCATTTTTACATTTTAATCCTTTTAAAGGTCTTTATAATTACTTACAGGGCAACATTTTTTTAAAAGAGCTTTGTCCAACCATTATCTCCAAGTACATCTTAGGTATGAAGCTTTTTCTCTTCTTAAGGAAGAAAAAAGATATTGAAAATGTTTTACAAACTGAATTTTAATCCTAAAATGAGAGATTATCTCAATCAGACTAATTTCCTTACCTTTGAATATGAAACCTTTGCATATCGCATTGGGATTCCCATCCCAGAATAATGTTTTTAATTTTAATATTGCTTTAAAATATTTTGCTTTTAAAATGCTTTAATCCTTTTAGAGTTAATGATTTTCTGGACTTTATAGGTCCAAAGAAAAAATGTCTTGCTATTTCTTAAGAAGATACTCTCTACTTTTAGACTATTTCAGAATTACTTACAGTTATCTTAATGTAAAGGATATAAATGTAACCACTGATATGTTTGAATATTAGTGTTTTCCTGCTTTAAGAACTTATGATCCAATCTTAAAAGATATATTTACTTGGCTAATTTTACATCTGTAATATATTCCACTTAGAACCATCAAATAACAGTCATAAAATTAGGTAGCTGGATAAATCATTGCAGAGGTTAGGTCTAAACATTTAATTACCTCTTCTAGGGCCTAAAAAGAGAAGTGCAGCATGAAGGCTAAAGCTGCATGAGTGGGCAGATCAGCTCTTCAATGGAAAACCCACATCTAAAGCCCCCACGTTACAACTCGACCAAATATATTGGTCCAGTTGTCCGTGTCAGCAGGGCTTCTCAGGAAGCTTCTTCTTTGGCTCCATATAACCAAAGGAAGTGACTTTCTGCTGGGAAGCCCCGTGAAGATAGAAAACCAGAAACCACAACAGAAGCACAAGGAACTAGGGACAAAAAGTGCATTGGAGAAAAAAAAAAAAAAACAACCCTAACTAAAAGAAGATTCTGAAATGAAATATGAAAGAATTATTTTGATTAATATACAGGTATAATGAATACTCCCTTAAACATTAGGCTAGCTAAAACACCTACAAGTCAATAATACTTCAGTGGAAAACTGTCAGAGCAAGACAGGAATTGAAATATGAAAGTATTTCATAAAAATAGCAATGGATAAAGGAAAGACTCTCAGTAGGAGGTGAGCTTGATAAAGGTTAAAAATGGAAGTCTTTTGCTTAAAGAGAAAGCATATAGAAAGAAGAACATGGTATTTTAATAACCCTTAATAGTGAAACTGGCAAAGCCAAATAAGAACTAATAATTTTCCAAGTAACTGTGCTATTTGTGGAAGAAACATGCCTTCAGATTCAAGGGGCATTTAGATAATTAAGGATTAATTCAATACCCCATTTCAGTCCCATTCCCCCTAAATCATAAAGCTGAGATTTGACAAATGTTAAGACTAGGTGACAGAGCCTTTTGAACTCCAAAGAATGGAAGGAAGCAATTGTGTCCATTTTGGAAAAGCTGAAAAGACAGGCATACGATAGCTGCTGTACAACTTAACAAACCCTGGCTTTCCACTGCATAGACTTATGGCCTGGTCAATAAAAGCAGACTTTACAATTTAGGTACTGAAATACATATGCTTTAGGTGTCTTCATGATGCAATACATTACTCTCCTCTGAAGCTCTTGGAGGCAGTTTTGTACCTCAAAATCGAATCAGCAGCCGCAGCACCACGCAGGAAGTAAAAGCACTTCATCTAGCTAGTGAGAAACAAGGTGTCTGAAATCCCAGCCCCTTCTTTTCTTTTAAAGCCCCACTGGGGAATAGGGCAGTGGTGTGCATGTTGGGTGAATGATCGCAGCGCTGCCCCGGACAGTAATGATGCGGGTTCAGTTGCCTCCTCGATTTCAGGAGTTTAACCTCACGTTCCCCACCATTCAGGAGAAGGCCCTGAACAGTAGACCTGTTTGTTAAATCCAGGCTATGGCACTTCTTCACCTTGAAGCTGTGTCTCAGTGGGACATCTAAATTTGAATCTCCATCAACTGTTGAAAAGGCTGTTTCCAAATCTCTTATTTCCATAGCAAGCATTCATGCCACTGAACTGCAGCACTAAAAAGAGGCAGCTCTTACCCACATTTTACAACAAAGTGTCTGAAATCACATTAGGTGAAAGATCTGTTCATTAGTGTTAGGAGTGATCTAGAAACAGCTGCCAGCTTGGACAATGCAGGGGACTTCAGACGGGAAAAAGTGCAGCATCTAGATCCTGGGCAGCATTAGGAAGAAGGAAGGAACTGATCTAGTCAGACTGGGTCATTTCTAGATATGCATAAAAGCAGCATTGCTTCTTCAACCTGGAAAAAAATAGAGGGGGGATGGCAGAAATCTATTAATTCAGTATTAAATTAGAGAATATGAATAAAGATGTGTTACAGTTCTAACACAGTCCTTGTATTAGAAGGGCCACTAAAGGACACCACAGGCCGTAAGTATACAACCAGCAAAGGATACTGTACTTCACACAACAAATTGTTGATTTACAGAAGATATCAGCTATCTACAGGATGTTGCAGAAACTAAGAAATAATACCTTTTCAAAAAGAAATTGGAGGAAAATCTACTCAGGGCTATTAAATATGGAGATATTATTGAACTCCTTAAGCTACAAATCTTTGGGGAATGCCAGGATGCCTGCACATGGCGACCCTTAAGGTGTTTTTGTGTTACATCCAGATCTCTAATCACCCAGAAAACTTGAAAGGCAACTGGAGAGGCGTTGATGAAACTAAAGGATTACAGAGTTAGGCAACTGCAGAATAGTGTTTTCCAGCTCAGTTTGTGTAAGAGTGCAAAGACATTTCCTGATGATAATACTTTCAGGCAGAGCCTAGAAACAAATCTGAGGGGGTGACTATTTGAGAAAAGGAAATATTCTCAGAATATATACATGCCTTCTAAGAAAACCGATAAAAGCATGTAATAGTATGGTTACTGGCTGCAGTGCAAGAATTTGGAATTGTTGGTGGGACTCATTTTGTAGTTTAAAAAACAGAGTGTGTAGGGAATACAAAATGTGTTCCACTTTAGCTGTGAGATGGGGGGAGGCAGCATTTAAGAACAAGGCTTAAGAAGACAAGAATGGCTGAAATGTCTCTGACCAAATGTCCATCAGTATCTTGTCTCCAATTGTTGCTCATGCTGGATGCCTAAGGAAGTGCATAAGAACAGGAGAAGCATGGAGACCTAGTTTCCAGTGATCAATTGCACACAGACCTCCTTGTGGCTAACATATTTGCTTCCATGCATTTCTTATTAATATTCATATGAAAAAAGCAGAATAATCACTGATAGCTATTACCAAGTCTCAGAAGAGGTTGACTTTAAAGGACCTGCACCAAGGTTTTGGATACAATGATGATAGTTATCACAAAACAGATGTAATTGGGAAAAAAGGAGGACAGAAATTTAAAGAAAAAGGAAAAGAAGATCTCAAAAACTCTGCAGCAGATTAAAAAAAAAGTTAAAATACCTGTAGCAGACATATATAGGAGCAAACAGTATAAATGTAATGTAATCCTAGAATTTTTAAGACAAGATACATACCAGGTTCAGGCAGACAGACCATGTAAGCAACTCTTGAAGGACCACATCTGTAGTTGTTGAACAAGAAGAAAAATCAACATCTGTTATTAAGCAGGCCCTAAATTATCTTTAAATCTTCTGTAAATTGCTAGCAATAGAAAAATATGCCTATAACAAAAAGCAGTGGAAGAAAATCATGGGGCCAGCCTGGGATTCCCAAGTCTGTTGAGCTATAGAATAGAAATAATGAGTGCACTATAATGAAAATACCAATATCATACATTATAAGAATACAACGTCCTTTTTTCATTGTAAGAGTACAAGCTGATCTTCACCTTAAATGAAATTCAACACTCTACAGGATACTAGTATAAGGCCTATGAAGTGTATGTATTTCATTTATAACTTCAAAATAGGCAGAAATAATATGAGACACTATAAAAGAAATGAATTTCCACTTAAAATGGGAGAAAAATGTTTTTAACACAAATATGAGTTTTCTGCACCACCTTTCATGGAAAATGTGCAATTTCTTCAGAAGACCAAGAACTAGAAAAGCAAACCGTATGTTGGCGTTAACCTCCTGAAAACTGAAAAGAGAAATCAGTTTGGGCTTTCAACCAAAAGAGGAAATGTTCCATAGGAATTTTTGTCCAACTATTTCTGCTGCAGGTACTTTTGTCTTAAATAATTATAAATACAGTACCCTGACAGGCTGGCCCAAATTCCGCAATGTGCAACAGGTAGGCCAACTGCCCTTCCCAGGCAGATGCATTGCAAAGTGAATATGCTCCTATTTTTTCTATTAAGGCAAAATGTGGGATCACACTTTGACATCACTCTCATGCAAGTTATTACCCTACTACATGATTGATACTACACAATTAAGAAAATGTTTAAGCATGCAACCACCAAAAGCATAGCAGTTTGAGCCTCTGACAAAATGTCCATTTTCAGGGACAGACACCTACATTAAGTCCCACCAGGGACTTGGACAGATATTTCCTACACAAGGCTGAGATGGAAAAAGTAGAGTAGCAAAGGCTTGAAAACAGGTCATCTGAAAGGAAGGAAGCTGTGTGTTTGGGAGGAAGATAGTAATAAATAATTGTGAGAGGTAACCAGCTGATCTAGTTCAGTTGGAGACACAAAAACATGTCTGACCTTACAGTCCAATGCTCTGAATGAAAGTAGCTAAAATACAAAAACTATTTAAAGCCATTCTTGGTGTTATAATTGTCATATTACAAAACCCCCCCAGCATATTCTGTCTTTATTGAAGGAGTAGAACGAGGTCAGATTTCTGCCAGAATTCTAGATAAAAGAGATACATTTTAAGGAACTGCAGAGCAGTAAAGGAAATTCTTTAAAAATATAATTCCTCTCGCTACTATACTCTGAAGGTGACTAAAAAACAGCTGTCCCAAATAATAGGGTTTTATGCTTTGATGAGGCAAACAGTTATGTGGGCATAAAGTGCTACGACTAGCAAATAAATGCTTCCTGTATTATCAGGGAAGTGCTGAAGAAGCACTGGGGCTTTGGGGATTTTTACAAACTGGTGTTAAGGAAATCCTGTATCTTGATGGTAGGGTAGGAGGCATGTCGGTAATATTGTTTCCTGGCTTGGAATGTTTTTTGAAACAGAATTTTCTAAAGCTGAGTGGTTTTTGGTTTTAAATTTCAAATGAAACTGTCTTTTTGCAATGGCTTCTATTTGGCCACACTCTTTTCAATTTATTTTTGAGGTAAAAAAATGGTAAAATCTAACAACTAATTTGTGTGTGAGGGTTTTTTCCTACATTCCATTGGGTAAATGGATAGAAGAGTGAAATATAAGTGGAAAAGTTATCAGTTAAGATGAAAAAATTAGGAATGTTTTTTTGGCCACGTTGACATTCCCACTTCCACTCATCAACCACAGAAGCCCACAGAATCAAATAAACACTTTAAAATCTAATTCCTTTAAGAAAGACCTACAACAAAAGAAGGCTAGGTGCCTGCATTTTAAATTATCATTGAATTCAGTAAAGAAGCAAGAGACCTGACAGTTACGCTGCACCTTAGTCTTACATGTGACCTGTAAATGTTTTCCATGGAATTCCCCCAACCCACACCTACAACACGATCTCAGCGAGTCTAGCTCACTCAAGTTTTCTAGAATGTATCTGATAAAGGTAGGTGCAAAAGAAACATGGAAAAACATGAAGTGAATTGAGAAGTGGAATCATGGGTTTATAAGCTAAGGCTTCTGGTTGGCTGATTTATGAAATTGTTATTAAGCTGTTGGCCAGCTAACTGCTTAATTCAGTCATATACAAGAGTCTAGAACAAAGATATGAGAGGTTTAATTTAAAGTGACTTCTTTAAAGATCAGTTCAAACATATTCAGAGCTAGGGACCCACTTCTAGAAAACATTCAGATGTGGTCTTAAACTCATGCCTAATCAGAAGCACATTTTAACTTAAAACTAAGTATGTGCTTAACGTGCCCAGACAAGTTGAGCTCCTGATTACTGCATGGTAAGAGGTAATGCCTTGTATTTTAATAGCTCCCCAAAGAGGTGTCAGACACCTTACAGAAACAATTATAAATAGGATTCCAAAGAAGGCAGCTTTCAAGTTACATTGTTAACATGATGCAGCAAGGAGAAATGAGAAATGTTCTACATCGATCTCCAAATTGAATAGTATTTCTGACCTGTGTCTGCCATACTTTTCTCATTTTAAGCCAAGATCTTAACATTATCTGTGCAAAATATATGTTAGGGGCTTGAACAACTTTTAGATTCAAGGAATACAGAGGCTACTCAGTTAAATTAAGCACAACAGAAACATTGCATAGAATCATAGAATCATAGAAGCATTTGGTTGGAAAAGACCTTTAAGATCATCAAGTCCAACCGTACCTGTCCACTAGGCGCCTCGTCTATCCGTCTTTTAAATACCTCCAGGGATGGTGACTTGACCAGTTCCCTCGGCAGCCTGTTCCAATACTTGACAACCCTTTCCGTGAAGAAGTTTTTCCTAATATCCAATCTAAACCTCCCCTGGCGCAACTTGAGGCCATTGCCTCTCGTCCTATCACTTGTTACTTGGGAGAAGAGACCAACACCCACCTCGCTACAACCTCCTTTCAGGTAGTTGTAGAGGGCGATAAGGTCTCCCCTCAGCTTCCTCTTCTCCAGGCTAGACAACCCGAGATCCCTCAGCTGCTCCTCATAAGACTTGTGCCCTAGACCCTTCAC
>VYZW01053323.1:15015-26606 GCA_013401315.1 Balaeniceps rex
CACATCAGTTCCCAGGAGTCTTAAACATTTTCTGGTCTTCAAGGTTTTTTTCCATAGACAGTATACCTAGAGTATGACTAAGTGAAGAATCAGGGATTTTTTTTTTTCTTTCGTTGTAAGCTTACACGATGTAAAGGCAAAGAGGTAAAATCTTTCTAACCTTCATTCATATTTAGGAGATCTGTGTTGAGCCNTTCATATTTAGGAGATCTGTGTCGAGCCCCATGGAAATAAATTGTGAAGAGGTGAATATAATTCATCCAGTGATGAAGCTTTCTCTTTAAAACATTTTCTTGAAAATCTGTCTGTGTGATGTGCCTTTCAAGCATGTCTCTTCCTACTGTGATATGGTTCCAAAATATTAACTTTTATAAATAGTCAGCTTGAATTCATAACGGCAATCAGGGAAATATAATAACATCTTATCAATTTGTTTAATCAGAATTTGTAATATTAAAACCTGCTGACATAAAAGATCTGAAGAACTCTGAAGGTTCCTGTTCACTGATGTGGGACTTGGCATGCAAATAATTTGTCTCATTTTTCCTGAATTTATTTCAGTTCTCCTTTGAGATGTGTTCCCCCTGGGAAGTACACAAGGGATTTTTTTGGGAAAGAGGGAATGGGATTCTCATGTTTGTGACTTTTTTCTGTTATTGACTGTGGTGCATTGACCTTGGCCAGCTGCCAGATGCCCACCCAGCTGCTCTCTTACTCCCCTCCTTAAAAGGTCAGGGGGAGAAAATATGAAAAAGCTTGTGGGTCAAGATAAAGACAGGTAGACCACTTACTGATTGCTGTCATGTGCAAACCAGACTTGACTTGGGGAAAATTAATTTAATTTGTTGCCTATCAGAATAGATTTGGATGGTGAGAAACTAAGGCTAAATTAAAGAAACACCTTCCTTTTTCCGAGGTTCAGCTTCACTCCTTCATTCCTGACGACTCTACCTCCTCTGCTCCCCCATTGAGCTGCTCAGTTCCTCTCTGCTGCTCCCAATACATTGAGGTATACCTGTAGATCAACAGCCTGATTGTGAGCAAGCTGAGTAATTAAATATCGCATGGTAATGCAACAAGTGATTTAATGTATACATGATGTTTACTCCACCATAATCTCCTTAAGGTATTTCTATGAAAGATACATTTGCTTTTGTAGGATAGAATTGTTCCCATGAATTTCATTCCTTTGAGAGCAGCCCCCAGAAAAGGATGGCCATATCAGAATGGTGCAATGTTAAGGTCTCTCAGATTTAGCTCTAAGCTATTTCATGGGTTAGTATAGCTCCATGAAGAGGTGTCTGCTCAGGTCTTGAAAGCTGTATATCCACATTAAGCTGCTACTGAGGATAATTAAAGGAAAGACTTGCTGTAACAAAGGGTGTGATCCTACATTCTTCAAACTATCATTTGGTAAGGGATAGATGTTGAGACCAAAACCACTAGACTTTAGAAATAAAGTTAACTCAAATTGTTATTGAAAATATTTTTGGGAGTAAAAATGTTTCACTACTTGTTTTAAAACAGGTATTCAAAAAATAACAAAAGGAAAAGAAAATCTCTGTCTTTGCATTTATGTGCCACCTCATCCGTGGCACAGAACATTTGTTAACAAACAGTCCCTTGCACTGTGTACTCAATGGCATAGTGTTTATGTGTGTAATCAGCTGTATGAAGCAATGGGAAGTGGATTCTTAAACACTGAACTACTGAGATATGTCTGGAACATGATGTGAAACTACATAATGGGGTGTGCAAATATGCTTTCTTGCACGCACACGGCTCATTTCACCTGGATAAGGGAGTTAACACTATAGTTGGCCTTATTAACATTTTCTGAGAGCTGATGGGCTCAAGTTAATGCTTGGCATAAGCTGGATGAGCTTCAGAGGTATTCTAATTCACAGTACCTTTCAAGTTGCTGATCTTAAAGCTGGAATTCTTGAAGTAAATCATGAAATGTCCTTTTCCAAGTGCCTTGAAAACCTATGTCAGAGTTGTTAAAGGGAGACACTGCCTTGAAGAAATGCCAAAGATCCATGAAACATTATTAAATACTACCTACACACAATGCAACAATTATCCAAATCCATTAGAAGTATCTCAGTCTTTTCAGTAGTCTAGGAAAAAACTTATTTTACTATTAAGGCAACTCTTGATTTACAGACATTATGGTCTACATGTATCATAGAATTCATAGATCTGAAGAGTATTGAAAATGCTTTGTACTCTATGTATAGTTAGAATGCTCATGAAGAAAACATAGCTATTATCTGTCCAAAATAGTATACATGTGCAAACTAAATGGATATATGCACACTCTCCCCATTCTTTCCTCATTAAATATATATAAAGAGGTGTACGTGAGACACTTTGCAACTTTGCTACATGTTATTGTGGCAATTCATATTGATTTGTTGACAGATTTTATGTTTGAATCCTAATGAGTATAAACAACAGGAAGATTTATAAACAACAGGAAGATTTATAAACAATAGTTATGTGAATAACATATAAAATCTAACAGCACTGGTTTAGATCTATTTGAAATTAATAAGAATCACACATGGTCATAAAGAAAACTGTATTTTCTAACAATTATACATGTTTCTCTCATTTAAATAGGTCTGATACAGAGTAGAGCATAGTAGTATATTATACAAGCTTTACACTGTAACCTTTCATTACAATGGAGTTTTCATGTTTCACCAATTTTGTTCTGTGGGGCGTTGTCTCATTCCCTTTTCTCCTTGCACTTAATCTTGTTCTTCTTTCATAACACAAAGAGTTTCATTGAATTCAGTGTCTCACACTTTCACATCATCATTCTTAGTACAAACCACTGCTCTTTTATTGCTGATGCTTTCTCCTGCTTTGTCCTTGGTACCTCTCTTGTTTGATCTTTTTAACCAAAGTTTGCAGAGCTGCTATAAGTTACTAGAAACAATATATTCTACCAGTCCCATAAATAATTTTAGTTTTAATTTAGGACATGTGAAGAATAAAGGCAATTATTTGGCTATCAGTTCAAACTCACTAGTGACTGTTGATCAAACTGTCATTGCAAATGTTCTGTGCAGACTGTCCATGAACAGTCTTGTAGGTGAGCGTGGTTGTCCCAGACCCAACAGAAGGGCATCTGCATTCAAGCCCCTAATTTCTTTCTGCTTATGCTGATTACCAGCCTAGTGGGAATCCTGTAGTGGCTCTTCTTCAGTCTTTCATGCAAGTCCTATTTGTATAAACAGTTGATAATAGCCCATGCCACTGGACTGTGTGCTTAGTTGTTCGTTCTTTGCAGTCTAATAAATACGCACTTCCAAAAAGTGAAATATTTTCAGAAAGACAGGTTTTTTTCAAGTTGCTTAACTTGTAACCTAATGTTTGTGGAACTCATTTGGAATGATGATGCATACGATTGCTTTTAGGTAATCCAGAACTCCTCTGTCATATACTGAGTATCCTAAGGGTCAGACTGCCTTCATGCAATCTCAGTTACTTGGCTTGTTATTTATAGGTGTTATTTTTAAAACAAGTTTATCTAAGTGGATGACCTAATTCACATTGGTGTCCATCTTGTTGGCTATGTTACTAAAAGCAAGTAAGGGCAAACAGGCATTTTGGTTTTAGGCTTACAAGAAGCTGTGCTTATATAATTAAAGACCTAGCAGGCTAAGGATTAACATAGTTAGAACTGTGTATGCATCTCTTGCTCTCTGTCTTTCTCTCTCTATAGAGAAACATTTTTTTTCTATAATTAGCTAATACCAAACAATTTTTTTATTAGCTTTGAATAGAAATTACCTGACTGAAATTGATGAACAGCAGGGAACAACATTGCAATGTGGGAGTTTTTAGCAGAATCAAGACACCAGAAATAAAAAACCGAATTTGACACTGAAGAGTAATAAAACTAAGGACTCATAAGGAAACTGATGAAAAGAAGACATTTGTGAATTTAGTCAAATGCAGTGAAGAATTAACTTAAGAAACCTGAAGTAAGATGAGTAAGATCACTGAAAATTGGAAGGGAAATAATTACGCTGTGATTTTGAAGAGATAGGAAGATAAGAGAAGAAATATTCTGCCCTAGCTAGAATAACAAGGGAGTCTACCTGTTTGTCTTTTATCAGCCTTGTGCACAGCTATCTCAGCAACCTTAGCAAAGATGCAAGTATATTTGGAGTTCATAAAATCTGCTCATGTGATGCTTTATGCTCTTCTGTGGTATTTGTTTAAGAGTCTGTGTTCTACTAGACTAAAGATATTTTCAAGGGTTATTGTATTTATTCTGCTTATAGTTATCTTACTCCTCTCTCTAGTACTTCGAAGTTTAACAATTTCTGTGGTTAATCAAGAAGGAAGCTGAGCTATACATTACCTTAATAAATATTGATGATTGATTATAAATCATAAACTGAGCAACAAGGACAACAGGATGCTTCTTCTAATTTCAGAAAATATCACATTGAGGGAAGTCTCTTTCTAAGGCCATATTTGCTCTCCCATAGGCCCATAAGCATGTAGATTGCATCCAGAGTCAATGATGGGGAAAAAGTGTTAGAAAGTACTTCATTCCATCTTAAAATAATGAAGGTAGATATCAGAAATGTACAATGAATCAGGAGATGTCTAATCCTCCCTTTTTTGTGTCCAGAACTGTGAAGATTAGTTTAGATTATATGACTGATTTGTAGGTGGCTAAAATTAGGCTAAAATTAGCTAATATTATCATCAAAGTTAAAGTGATTTCAGAGGCTTTTACCTTAAGCTGTTTCTCATCTCTCTCTTTCATCTCCCTCTACTGTTATATCTACATTTTGTGGTGTGGTTATGCCAAAACCATCCTGATTATATGGATATAAATAGGCCCTTGTGCCTATTTATTAGGAGGTATACCGCAGTGAAGAGAAATAATAAAAAAAAAAAAAAAAACAAACCCCACTAAAACCCAGACTCCCAAGTTTTTAACATTTAGTGAAAGATAACTTTAGATGACTTGGCTATAGTCTTAATAGTCATGCTCTTTGGGCCCCTAATTTGGCAAGAGAATCAGTGGGATAAAGACTTGCTGCTCTCTGCACCTGGATACATACCATGGAGCACTTCATCTCTTCTGGGTCCGACCAGGAACCAGCTCAAACCTGCTCCCTCTCTGTCCTGGTTTTGGCTGGGAGAGAGTTAATTTTCTTCCTAGTAGCTGGCATAGTGCTGTGTTTTGGATTTAGTGTAAGAAGAATGCTGATAACACACTGATGTTTTAGTTGTTGCTAAGTAGTGCTTATACTAAGTCAAGGACTTTCTTTTTCAGCTTCCCATGGTCTGCCAGGTGCACAGGGAACTGGGAGGGGGCACAGCTAAGATAGTTGATCCAAACTGACCAAAGGGCTATTCCATACCATATGACATCATGCTCAGTATATAAACTGGGGGGAGTTGGCCAGGGGGCAGCGATCGCTGCTTGGGGACTGGCTGGGCATCGGTTGGCTGGTGGTGAGCAATTACATTGTGCATCACTTATTTTATACATGCTGTTATCAATATTATTATTATTATTTTCTCTCCCTCTGTTGTCCTATTAAACTGTCTTTATCTGAACCCATGGGTTTTACTTTTTTTCCCTCCGATTCTCTCCCCCATGCCACGGTGGAGAGCGGGGGAGGGTGAGCGAGCAGCTGTGTGGTGCTTAGTTGCCAACTTAGTTGCCAACCAAGGTTAAACCATGACTTTCTCCTTGTATTCTGTACTTCCAGATTTCTTTCCAATGAAAATGAAGATCTGGGATGAGAAATATGATGGGAAAACTGCAGTCTTGCCTTGATATGAGGTTGGGATACAACTAAAACAGGGACCTAAAGCCAAGAACCTCTGAAGTTTCTTTGCTCTATGAGTTCAAATATTGATTTGAGTAAACCCCCTGCATGGTCTTTAAATCACCAAGACTGTTTTTAGGATTGAGGTTTTGTTTAGCCTCAGTTGGGTCTCAAGTGTGTTATTTTTAGAAAAGTGATGCTCAAATGGCACTATAATTTTCATACAAATCACAAAGATTATTATGGTTGTAAGAAGTTCTGGAGAAGCTTCTCACTACTTTCTTCTCTTGTTTCATGCCACTTGCTCTTTATACTTGAAAGACATGATGAGTTTTCAGGGCCCTACAATGAGAGACCAAATCTAGAATGCTGTGTAGAGTGGCCTCACCAAAATTACTGAGTCCTGATAACCATTCACCATTATCCACTTATGTCAACTATTCCCTTAGGTCAGAGGAACCAGATACCTCATCAGTCTCCATGACATAGTTCTCCAGTAATTGCTTCTAGTAACCATGTTTGTTGTCGGTCATTCCCAGTAACGATGTTCTGTTTGCATTGCAGCTGATCTGCTGGCAATTGTTTTGCTCTGCCTTTGCTTTAGGCTGTAATTTACTGCAGAACCTTGGAAAAGATACATTGATAAGCAAGATACAACCATCAGCCTTATAACAACATGCAAGTTTCTTGAGCAATCTTTCCTATCTTGTCAAAAACACTCAGACATATTGACAAAAATTTATTTATTCAAAGTCTACTAAATGCAGCAATTGTGAGAGAACCCCTCATGAGTGCTGTTTCACTCTTGCATTTCACAGCATAATATAGTTTCCCTCAATGTTAGTTGTTTTCAACAGAACGTACACAAAATATTAAAAACACACATGTAAAGTTTGATCTGTTTCTGTGCCCATTCTAGTCAACCCTTAGGTCAACATATTGTAATATGTGCTTTATGTTAGCATGGTTCAAATTACTTTTATTTGCATGAAGTACCATGATGAATGCTGCAAAGGAACAGAACATATTAAACCCCCCAAAATGGCTGGAACTGTTGCCAAGAAAACAGCAGATGTTCACTCAATTGACAGCAAGAAAACTGATATTCAACATTTAGAGAACTTATTTCAGATAATTTCTGAACTTTTACTGGGGGTTTTGGAGACAATGTGAACTGAAAGACAAGACACTTGTTCTATTTTTGGTATTATTGTGACTTGCTTTGTGGTCTCTAAGCATCAGCTCACCTTTCTCTGTTTTCATTTCTTGTTTCAGCCTTTGTCTCCTGTCTTTAGAATTTAAGGTCTTTGAAAGACTCTATATTACACATTTGTAGCATGCACAATGAAACCACTGCAATATAAATAATAATTATAATGAGGCCAATTTTAACTCTGCCCTCAGCAGACAAATGAAAGAAAATTCCTCATTTTCTGTAATTTCAGAAAAATTACTTGTTATTAATATTCTTGTGAACACAACAGAAGGAACTGGAGATCGATCAGGCTCATGTCTTCATTCTATAAAATTTTTGGCTGGTTTTCATGAAATCAACTCACAGACGAGCTGGAGTCCAACCAACCAACAGAAAAGACAGGCTTTTAATCAGGCTTCTCTACAATGGAACACATCCATTTGATAAATGAACTAATTAAGCAAATGAATAAGTATAACCTACCACTGTGAATGACATTTATAATATGAAAAAGCTTCAGCTCCACATTAATAGTTCTAGAAACCCAGAGAAAAGGATGGAAAAAATACAAGTTCAATTCATGAAGTGCATTTATGTAAATGGAGTTTTACCATGGTTAGCAGTCCAGTATAATGTATGCTCTGTGTGTATAAAGATGACAAGGGGGAAAGAAGTCTGAAATAAGGTTATTCCACTTCTGAGTTTTTTCTAATATCAGCCATTTCACAGACTACAGAATGTAGCAATGACTCATGCTCTTTCTGAACATCCTTTTGTAGAAGGAAGAGGAATGCCACAACACCTGTATCCTCATCTTTCCTTGAATATCCCAAATTTGTGTTTAATCTCTCTAGCAAAAAAAGCTTGCATGATGACGGCAATGAGAAACCCAACTCAAACTCAGTTAAATGTAGCTTTATAACCTCAGCTGCACTTTTCCTGCTTTGTCTAATTGGACATTTCTAGGACTGATCTGACAGCTTTGGAAACAATGGAAGTCATCTCACTGATTTCAGGGAAGTAGCAGTGGTCCCTGAGGCTGTGTGACTTTTTGTCAATGTGTTGCCTGTCCCATACAGAACCCTTGAAACTGTGGGTTTCTCTAAAATATTACATATATCAGACAAGAAGAACGACCAGTCAGGTAACTAAAATCATATGAGGAGGTGAGAATTTGTTATTGGAAGTGAAAAATAGAATTTGTGTCATTGTGATACAAATACTATATGCTGCTCATGGCTGTCTAATCTTCAGCTGCTTATGCAATTCAGGGTGGTTTTAATTTCAGTGATATTTAATGAGGTACTTCTTTTCCTATTTTAATCATTACCTTTTAGTGAATTGTTGTGGGTTTTTTTCTTGAAGTCACAGTACCCATATTAATAACTTGTGTGACAGAATCTGTTCCCAGGACCTTTTTTTTCATTATAGAGTAAGAATCATCGTTGAGCTATCAATCAGGAACAGAGATCCAGTTAGTGAGAGCCTCTGAGCTGAACCTGTTGAAAAATTACCATCAAAATAGAAAATTGACCTAAAAAGAGAGCAAGAAAAAGAAAAAAAAAACAAAACCCATAAAATGTCCACATATTCTAGCTACCTATGAACTCTTTTGCAAAGAACAGTTTTGTTCATTGTACACTCACTCTAAGAATGTGTTTATTGCAGTAAATGTGCAACGAGATACCAAGACCCTCATACAGTGCACAGGCAGATACTGTGAAAAGTGCTCTAACCACACTTGTTTCTACAGCGTGTGATCAAAATGAGTGCTCCTGAGGGTAGGAATTGATTTGTCTGAGTTTGTGAGGGAACATTGACAAACCTAGTTTGAAAGAAAAAGGCTGCTGGGTTTTGTGTCACACGCAAACAGAAGGCTGACCATGACTGGATCTCATTATAATGCAAATACAATATAGTAATACAGTACTATAGTTAAAAAAGGTAAATCCCCCAAATTATAACAGTTTTGACACAATAAATTACTCTTCCATAGACTGTTTTGGATTTTTGGTGCATTATTACTTTACTGGGGTTATTTCCACTAGCCTGATTTACCTTTTCCATTTTCCATATATCAGCCCTCCTTGTCATCTGTCTCAGACCTGTATTTTGCTCTTCCTATCCATGCAGCACAATTTTAGGGGAAACACCAAGCACCATGAAGTAAAAACCTGGGAAAAGTAGGAAACCAGGGTTTAGAAACTGCAGAAATTAATTACAGCAAGCAATAACAAAAAGAAGGCAGAGTTTAGACCATTCTTCATGAAAGAGGTTATGGTTGCACAGATAATGCATTGTTAAGATTCACTTCTATGATATGTCAAATCTTTTACCATTGACTTTACTGTAATGTATTAGTATAGTGGTAACCTGTTGAAACAACGGCAGCAAGTGGAATTTATTGTATGGTTGACAAATATAATTTTAAAGCAGGTTAAATTGGCTGTAAAGGTGCTTTATGGGTTATTAGCTACACCAAATGCATGAATAGGGGAAATGAAAAACACTCCTGTTAAAGTCACTTGCTATGTATGGAATAATAATGACTTTCTGTGGTTATCCTGCAGAACATCCTGTAAAGTAATAACATATTGATAAAGTACAGATGTGTAATAAGCAATTCTTAATTATGGTAGTTTAGAAAAGTGGTAAGGGTCTCTGATACAGTTACAAGTTTTTCAGACAAACTGTAGGCTATTGCATTTATATATCTTGTATTATATTTCAGACTATTTAGCAGCTGTAAAATGGGAATGTCCTCTTTAAGCCTATGATGTGAACCTATGTATATGATATGGCATACAGTTTCTCACCATTCATTCTGTGATATATATACACTAGAATTAAAACTAGCTGAAAGTTTATTTTTCATTCCTTATAAGTGTTTGATTGGAAAGTGGCTGTTGAGTTTAAATTAGTAAGCACAAGTGACATTTGTATGAATCTGTATGATTATTCCTTATTCTTTTCTTTTTATTTTCTTTTTTTTTTTAAAGAAATCCTTGTGCTCCACTGGCCTTAGAAGTGAAAAGGAATTACAAAGCTGTTTTGGTACCAAGTCCTCCTCTATTCAAGAAGTTCTGTTTATTTCGTGGGACATCCTCATTTGTAGAAAGAAAATAGCCATCTGACCTTGAACAACAGGTTTTCTTTTCCAGTGTTAGCTTGTTTCTTTTCTTTTGTACCGTATGTCCAGTAGCCAGTGTAGCAGGTTATGCTAATCTCTGTTGTGGTACATTTACCTTTTTGCAAACTGCCCCATGCCATGAGACTGAGGGATAGGAAGTAAACATCATTCTCTCTGCTCAGTGCCTCTGCAGCCCCTTAACACCTGTATCGGAGGTTCCTGGTGTAAAATTGCATTAAGTTAAAGTGGGTAATAGTGTAGAGAAATCAGAGTTGGAAACAATCAAAATGTTGTGTTGCAAGCTGAGAGCAATGCTCTTTTGGGAGCAAGAAAGGGAATGTAAAATGCTAGGCAAAGTCACTTAGAAATTTCAAGACTGCTGTGATGCGTTCAATAATATCACAAGGGAAAAGCATTTTCTTTACAAGAAACAAGCTGCCAGTTGAGAGCATTAGCCATTCTGTTAGCCCTACATAATAAAGCTAAATCATGTAAGCTCTACAGATAACAGATGGACCAACAGAGACAAATTACTTGTGATGTAACTGATAACTAGGTCAAAGCTGAATTATTGTGAGAAATGAACTGTACTTTAAGAGAGCAGGGGATAGTTTGCAAGATTAGTGAAAACTTGACTTCCCAAATGAAAGCAGTGAGAGAAATGAAGTGCATCTTATTATGAGCATGCACTGATTCATAAAGACAAAATACAGGGCTAAACAAATGACAGAGAACAGATTTGTTGGTGATAAATGTGGAGGCAATCACAGCACAACACAATTGTCCAGTGCCAAGGACGTAGAGTCATGGCAACAATTAAAGCCATCTCCTGCAGATATATATCATTTCCTGGACAAGTTATAATATACAAACTAATTTTTTTTTTTTGCTTTATATACATACTCTTGGATGACAAAGCTGTGACGACATCAGTAGTCTTCATAGATCTCGAAACAGACATAGCTGATTGCTTGATTAAGAACAAGAGACAGCATAATGAATATTGGAGGTGAGTATAGCATGACTGCAGGGAAGATATGGAAAAGATTATACTTGTCCAATGTTAATGTTTAAAACTAGTTCACTTTGCATAACAGAATCAATTAGTTGTTCTATTGTTTTGCAGTATATTCTAGTATTTTATAATTTAAATCTCATATATACTCTTTGTATTTGGTTTGGGAATTCACAACAGTCATTGTGGGATACTGGGTTTTGTCATTAGGCAGAAATATTAATCTTTTCTAACTTGTTTTATGCTAATCAGTAAAGTGTAATCTCTTTCTAGCTTTCCTACATATCACATTTTTGTTACATTACTGATCTGTATAGGATGAACTTTTACCAGACTCCAAAGATAGATCTAAGTTTTCTTCAGGGTAAGAACTGACTGTTCTGAAGCCTGCCAGTTTTATTCTATTCTTTTCTTTTTTTATTGAGCCAGCTATGTCTG
>VYZW01053323.1:32128-42395 GCA_013401315.1 Balaeniceps rex
TTGGACGGGGCTCTGAGCAACCTGATCTAGTTGATGATGTCCCTGCTCACTGCAGGAAGGTTGGACCTAGATGATCTTTAAAGGTCCCAACCCAAACCATTCTATGATTCTATGATTCTATGATATCACTCCTTTTGTATTTTTCCCATTCATATCTAGAGAAAGAAATATCTTAGTATGTCTTAGTATTAAGACATAATTAAGTTGGTCTCAGAACTGAGAACTGATATTAGTTTTAATTACTCTTGTATTTACATGCAAGTGTTGTTTTAGAAGGTTAGTGATTGGTAAACCTTAATTTTTGAATATTACCCTAAGTGATAGTGAATAATACCTAAACGTAATTTTCTTGTTTGCCTAGTTTTGTTTTTGATACCTGAAATAGAGTGCTTGCTAGAAAAAAAGAAAAAAAAAGGTTGAATTTATTGATTTTTGTCTGACATTTGATTTATATAGAGGAGATTTACATAGATAAACATGATCTATTAGCATTCTTTACATGTCTCATTTTTTCACTGGCACTCATAAGTTAAGAAGCTTTCTTCATTAATTTCCATATAGGTCAATGACCTATATAACAGCTCTCTACTGTAAGCACTTTTATACTCTATAAATTGCATTACATATTAAAAATATTATCTCCACTTAGCAAACTATCTGTTAATGGATAGTTGAGTAAGTAAAATGCATGTTGAAAAATGAATAAAGATTTCATAAGGCAATTAAGCTCAGCATTATGTTTGCATTACTCTGATATTTGCATTACAAAAGAGTATTGTACAGTCAGAAAAGTGATATGAAGACAGATGTGTTATTATTGTGAAACTCAACAGCCTTCTCTGTTCTGTTTATACCATGCTGAAAAATAATTTGCTTTGAAGCTATAACATTCAGTATGTCAAGAATAAACATTTATATATGTGCTACTGATTTACAAAAGAGGCTAATAAGAATGTGAAAACATATTGACCATTTGTACTAGATAACTATTTTACAAGAGTGATAAAATGAGGCTGTCATACAACAGGCGAATTTATTTATTTACTCTTTCAAGTAAGAACCCAAGTGTCTTCTCATAGAATTGTATTTTGCATTAAATTATTGTTACCGCTATTTAACGTTTGTATTGAAGTGTTGCCTGAAGAACAACTCATTGTGCTATAGGGTATATAAAGTAAAACTCCACAGTCTATGATATAGCATTTATTTGAAAAGGAATGTCATAGAGGAGCAGGGATGTGGAAGCTCAATGAGGACTCTACAGTAGAGAAATATATTGAACCAAAGCCTCAGTTAATTGGCATGATACGTACTAATTGGGCATCATTTTAGCCCAAGCACAGCATTTTGTTGAAATTTACGAATTCTATAAAAAATAATCTGATGGAAACCTTACAAGCTTTGTAAATCAGTCCTAAATATATGGCATGCATCTTTTGGGAATCCTGCTTAGGCTCCTGGTATTTTACCTTCATAATCCATCAGCGGTTTTGTCTTCCTAGGTGTGCAGTTCAGTAAGCATGGCTCTGCATGGTGCTGAGAGCCATGCTCTGATGCTGAGCAAGCAAGATGTTGAACTGAATTCAATATAGCTTTGAATATATTGCTTTGGGATTTGTGCTAATGTATCCACATGGTGTTACAGCGTGCCCTGTTGACATGTTACTTACTCGGAGATAGGTTGGCTGAGGGAGATAACTTGGCTGGTACAGCTGCCAGCCACTTTGATTGCCACTGGGCTGAGGAACCCACAGCTCCCCAGTACTGTAACACCAAGCCATTTTTCAAACTAATTGCCAGAATCTGAGGCCTTAAGACAGTTATCCATGTTGGCTAATCTTGAGTCATGTGGATTGAACCCAGAAGCATGGACTATGAGGTTTCTGGGATACATAATTTTAAGGGCCCCAGATCTTCCACTGTTTAAGACAGGGCTCTGTTTTCTTTCACCAAGAAGAAATGGTTTGAGGTTTTTTGTTCCAATTCTGGATTAAACCTGAATTTCAAAATATAAAATCTTTCATGAAATGGAATTACCCCTTTCTGCACAGTTCTAATTAGGTATGAAGAATGGGAAGAATGTTGAAGTGATAGGAAGAGTAATGATGAATGCTCACTGCCTCAGGGCTCTAGCTACCTTTTTTCAATCTGTGAGGTAGAGAATGAGAATTCTAGCAATGAAAAAAGAGGCCATAACAAAAAATTATAGTAGCTCCCCTAAAGCAATGTTTCTCAGCCTTTCCAAGTAGGTGTCTGCTTATTCAAAGTTAAATTTTCATGACCACCTCCCTTACAGTTGCTGTAAAAGCAAGTACAAAAATATATCAGTAGGAAGTCATAGAATTTACTTGTGTGACTCTGTTCGGAAAGGTCATTAGAGAATACTGTCTCCTGAGATTAGGGTGTTCAGGAGCAGGGGAGTGAGATTATCTTCATTTCAGATGGTAATTACATTTTCAGCACTTCAGAAGCACCCAGTTGCCTTTTATGACCCCGTGACTCTGGGAAGGTAAAATGAAGTATCTTTTCTGCACTTGTATCTACTAGATTGTATACTGTGATCCCCATGTGTTTGGTAATGTGCTGAACCTATAAAACATTATTAGTTTGGTCAGTAAAGGAGCACCATTCTTTTTCCCACTGTCATTTAAAACTTCTAGGAGGTTTGAAAGGTTTGCCCTTACAGAAGCCATACCCTATTGGGTTATAATTGCATGAATGCTGTATCACTCTGTCTTTAATTAAATTTGGAACCAGTTTCCCTGAAGCAGATATAAGACTCGCTGGTCTGTAATGCCCAGGATCATCTATGGCTTTTTTCTTTTATTTTTAACCTAAGACAACAACTTCCCAATCTTTAGGAACAGTGTGTGGTTTATTAAGGATATATTGCATATCTTCATTGCTACCTCTGCTATTTCACACTTCGGTTGTTTCAGAATTCTTGTATCAGCACCATCTGGTCCCAGTGATTTACTGCCCTTCAGTTTTTTTTAGTTGCTCAATAACATCTTTCTTAGAAACATCAGCCTTTGTTAAGTCCACACATGAATTTCTTACAAAAATTATCTTTGGGTCAGGAAATTTCCTCATTACCCTTCCTAGTGAATATGGGTGTAGAAAGCTACATTTAATTTTTGCCTTGCTTTGATTGCTTTGTTCATTATTTGATAGTTCAAAGGACTGGCACCATTTGTTTGCTGGTTTCTGAAAAAGCTTTAGGTTTCTTCCCACCTCTTAAAGATGTTTTGATGATCTTACTCGGACTTCTTCTTCCTTTATTGTCTTCCCTAATTATAATTTTATTTTTCCTTTTGTGCACATTTCTTCTGAGTTTAATGGGATGTGGGTAAGACTATGTTTATATTGATGTGTAGCTATATTATGTTACTAGGCTCTCAAAAAAAATGAGGGTACATTTTGGAACTCAGGCCTATCTAGCATGAAGAATTAGTATTATTATTATGAATTTCCCTTGCAGAATCAACCATGCTGTGGTAAGTGAGGTGTTTTTGCACCTACCTTTTTTACCAACTGTCTGGGTAAATGACCCTAAAAATTTCCACCCTAATTAAGTTTGTGCATATGTGCATACGAGCAACCTGGGGCAGGGAGGGGAGTCTAGGGCAATGCCTCTGTACAGGCAATGCTGGATCTCTAAAGAACATCCTTGGTCTTTGTCTCTGATCTCTGTATTTCATATAGAGTGCAAGGGAGCTTCAAAGTTTTAGAAGAACAGGTCACCATTTTTTTCCATCCAATTTACCAGAAAGAAAACTATCCAATTTAACAGGATGCGATCAACTTGAAAACCAACTGGAACCTGGTTGCTTCAGAGGTCACCTTGCCTCAAACTTTCCACTCCAAGCCCCTTACTTTAGTAAATGTATTTCCTGGTGTGTTGCTGTCATTTAAAGAAGAAAAAAAAAGAAACATTTTCTTAAGGCTGCAAAGGAATGCTTCAGTGACTTTGTACGTCTACTGAACGCAGTGGAACTTCTTGTGTGTATAAAGCCATTTATATAGGAATGCTAAATATGCATGTGATGGCAAGACCACAAACACAAGGTAGACTGCCAGGTTGCGGCTAAAATATATGCAGAACAATGGCATATAAAATTTGATTCTTTTCCAAAATTTATAAAAACTTCAAGATTTTAAAAAAATGAAATTGAGACAATAATATAAAATCATCAGGAAAGAACGGTTGCATATTCATGCTTTTCATAACTTCAATATTTAAGTACTTAGAAATAAACACCTAGCACAAAACTGTTGCTTTTATTTCATTCAATTAAAGGTGAAGTCATATGACTCCCATACAGAACCTCTGTATTGGGTTTGGCCGGAGCTAAGTTTCACCATAGCAGCCCATATAGCACTGTGCTTCTAGCTATAGGTAGAATGACGTTGATAACACACTAATGTTTTGGCTATTACTGAGCAGTGCTCACACAGCATCAAGACTGTCTCTGCAACACCCCCCCACCTCCTCCTAAAGGCCAGTAGGCTGGGGATGGGCAAGACGTTGGGAGGGGACATAGCTGGGGTAGCTGACCTAAACTGACCAAAGGTATATTCCATATAGTATCATGCTCAGCAAAAAAAAGCTAAGAGAAAGGAGGTGGGGGGGCATTAATTATTAAGGTGCTTGTTTTTTTTTTTTAATTATTATTATTTATTTTTATTTAACTGCCTTTATCTTGTCCCACAAGTTTTTAATTTTATTTTCTCTCCCTGTCCTGCTGAGGAGAGGGGAGTGAAAGAGTAGCTTGGTGGGCACCTGGCAGCCAGCCAAGGTCACTGGATGTGAGCACTGACACAGCCCTGATTCCCAGCTGTGTTGTAATTACAACTGTAGGATGAACTGTAATTTGATCCATGTAATTTAAGTTCAACAGCTCCTGCTGCAATGCCAGAAAGTAGACAGTACCTTATTTATGGAAATTACTTTTTTCTGTCTTAAAATCAATCTGTAAACCAGTCTATACCTTTGGAATGCATAGTTCTTCTTGAAGTTACACTGGACTTGAGAGTTGAGAAAAATTTTATTTCCTCTTGAGAGTGCAAGACATTTTCTTCCTGCATATTTTTCTCTAGGTAACTATCTAGCCAGCCAGATCATTAAACATGCAGTAGTTTAGAACTCTGATCTTTTATTTTGAGATCAGGCCAACAGATTATCAGATAATCATGTGTGCATGCTCTGCTTTCACCACTTCCTGTAGCTCATGATCCTGGAAGGTCCTACGCTCCTCTCCATGTTGTGTGTGTGTGTATGTACATGGGAAGGCAGACGGTTTCTTTAGTCCACTGAAACTTTAAGTATTATTAGGACCATATATGTGCTGGGCTTTTTTTTCTGTCCATTTCCGTAACTTAATATCTTTTTTTTTTCCTTAATTACAATTCACTGTTTACACAATAAAACATACATGCATAAGAGTGTTTGATTGCAGAGGGAGACTGTGAAAATCCCTTTACACTGCTAGAGTCTGAAATTGAAGCTTGAGAAATGAACTTTGTGTAGCCTGACCAATAGGGTTTGGCAATCCTAGTAAGAAATCACAGGTCCTGCACAGACCCGAGGGCACAGGTCTCAGGGCTGGCCTGGGCTCACCTTTGCTGGAGCTGGGCTGAGCTGGTTTCAGCACCTGCTTCAGGGCCAAGCGCCTGTTGCCTCCCCTGCCTGAGCTTGAGCTTTGCCAGTGCCTCCATGGGAAAGGTCTGGCAAATCCAGGGGGCTCTGCCCAACAAACAAGAGCCCTTGTGGGGGGCTGAGCCTGGGGAGGCTGTGGGGCGATGCTCACACTAGCTGGGAGCAGACAGAAGGCATCAGCCTGGGGCAAAGAAGAATACAAAAATTGCCTGAGCAGGACCCCCAAGGCTCAGTGGAGGGGACCCCCACCATGAACATCATATTCCTCCCAGTAAAGGTCTTAGGATATTAATGGCATATCATGTATCATCTGCTTACATACACCCAGTGCTATTTGAGAAAGACTAAAACTTTTGAACCTAAGATCCAAGGGATAAAGGAAAGGTGAATATAAACCAGGAACAGTAGTAGACATTAGGCTGTTTACATACAATTCTAATTGTATTATTAATGAAGTTTTTCTGTTCCAATATGATCACTTGGACTTTTAAACTGTTAAAACATTCATTCTACTGCCAATAAATCCCTAGCTCCATATATCTAGTGTGGTTCCTTTTGCCCATAGCAAGATTTTAAATGTAACAATTCTAAACCTTGTGGCTTGCTTTGATCTTGCAATTTCCAACTGTGTCTGCTTTGAAACAGATTCTACATAATCACCTCTCAACCCCTGACTGTTAAGCCTGCCCTCTGGTTTATCTCAGAAAGCTCCATCTTTCTCTGGGTGCCTCAAGTTCCATCATTACTGTCTTTTTGTCTGCTTGCCCTACCTGGTCGTTTTCCATACATGAACAACTTCCCTCTCACGTCCACTTTCTGGAGGATTTGGGTGACTCACAGTGCAGTAGCTGAAACACAGCAAGTGGGTGACTTTCTCCCAATGATCTAGCTGCTGCCTGCTAGAGGAACAAAGCCCGTTGGAATCAGTGACCATACAAGCATGACAGGGTGCCAGGATCCTTTTGTAGTTCATTTCATACCCAGACTCACATCATTCCCTGAGAAAGGTTTTTCTCTTAACCAAAAATTTTTAACTGTAGGGTAGAAATTTTCATAATACCCGAGAAATGTATTGACTATCCTGATGCAGACAGACATGCTGTAAGGATGCAAATTGCTTTCTTTTCATTGTACTACTTCGTGAAAAGGTAGTGTCAAGAGGAAGTTTGATGTTCCTACAGTGGCTTTTTCGACTAGGAAACACGAGTTTTCTAAAAGCTGATCAAATATTGTCCTGATGTTTTACATAACTATAGCTCAAGCTCAAGCCAAACATAAAAAAAACAATTGAAAGTGCTAGTACACACTGTGACAATTGAACTTTTTTTATGTGGACAAAAGTTATTTCGCCCTTTAACATGTTTATTTATTTAATATGATGCAAAGCAAACAGTGCAATTTAAATGGGTAATTATTATTGCCTATTTGGAATTGCTGTCTATGTGTAATTCACATTATATGTAATATCAACACTGCATCAGAAGCCTGCTCCCATGCCCTCTTCTCTACTAAAATAGTTCCTTTACTCTACACAGTGCTGGCAGTTAATTTAAAAATAGGCATAACCTTTGAATTCACTTACTTGATTTAAAAGAAAAAAAAAGATAACATGATTTGATCCATTGTTATAAGCACAATGTTCAAAATCAGGCTTTTCTGAATAGGTTTTAAGGATTTAAATGTTAAAAAAGTTATTGTAATTCTAAGCAGCTATATCACAGACAGTTCCTGGTTGTATTTTGTACACAGACATGAATAAATACATCTATGCAATTAGCTGATATTTACACAGCTATTAGCACAGAGAGACAACTACATGTATTTTGTGTATTGCACATTTCTGTATAATCACATATAGACAACACTACACATGCAGATATGGTATACAACAATATACATACACAAATATAACTCAGATAAATATAAAACTTTGTATTCTTCATGTATATGTGTATCTTAACATGACACTCCAAAGTCCAATAACAATGTTCAATCATATATTGAAAATAGCATTCGAGCAAGAGCTGTGCATTGCTTGAATAGGTGCACAATGTAAACCAGGTAAATTCTGGAAAGACATATCATATATATTCCTGTGGCCTCAGATGAAGGGGTTCAGTATTTAATAGCACTATACAATGGACCATTAGAAGGAAGAGCTCTAACCTCTAGTTTTGTACTGTAAACTGAATTCATGTTCACCAATTTGTGAAGTGGTGTTCAAAAAGACTTCGCTTGTTTTCTAAACCTGTCTTTCAGCTCTAATCTTGATCTAGGGAAAAACACGTGTGCTTTCACTGAGCATACACATTGTGATTTATGTTCACTGGTTAGTCCAAAGAATGGTCTGTTCACTAGTGTAATAGACTCTATTATATTTGAATTGTTAAAACCTATTCTTTGTCCTCATACAATTCATAGCATTATCTGTAAGTAAAAAGAATCATAGAGAAGTCAGAATATAAAGTAGCTAAACCCATCTATTTTGCACCCAGCTAAAGCTTGATTTTTCTCTAGAACCTTGATCTATGGATTTTAATTTTAAATGATCAGGTGTTAGCATTTCACTCTGTCTGGTGGGAGACAACTTCAACCACTGCACAGCTTAGGCATTAGAGAATCTTATTCCTATTTGTCCTCAGCTATCTTTGTATGATTTTAGAGATTGTTCCAGATATACACAAAGAATTTTCAACTTTTCAGTACAGCTGTTGTGTCTTTGCTTGAGTATTTAGCCAAATTGAATGTACTTGGCTCTTAAATCTACTTCAAATTGATTTCCTGTTTTAATACTGAAATTCTCAGAACTACCAACAGTGTGCACTACCATCACCTATTTGTTTTACTATAAAGATTGGCCCTTGCTGTATGGTGATACAGGGCATCTAAAATAATTAGTATAGTTAATTAGGTAAAAAGAAAATTGTAGTCACATTAATGGTGGCTGCTGAAAAAGGTTCCAATGATCTAGCTCTTGCTTTTCATAGGAAAAAAATATTTCACATTCCTAGAATTAACATTTTCTTAAAACCATGCACTCTTGACTTATACCCATAGCAGCTACTGCAGCACTTTTTCAGCTCTACCAAACTTTAATACAAAAGGTGATCTGAATTTGAATCAGATCCAGGCTTTCTACCCAAATATTGCAAATCCACCAGAATTAGCATCACTAATTTTTTAATAAAATAGATATTTTATGAAACCTGACAACATTAATAGACATTTTTTACAATTGTAGATTAAGCCTTTCATGGGGAATCACTAATGACAGTCAGGTTCAATAGAACAAAGATTTCATCTAATATTAGTTTCTGGCAAGTCAATTTGCAAGGTTATTTTTGCAGATTAAATTAGCTATATTGGGAGGTCACCCTCTTGCTTCTAAATCAAGACAGACAGACAGATGCATAATAGCATAATGCTGTAGATGTATTATTAACCAATCTTTCACAATAAGGAAATTAGCTATTCACCAAGAAGGGGTGAATAAAATAAAAAGGTGTTTTATAACATAATAAATATCTCTGGGAAGACGTTGGTGAAAGGCCAGCTGAATATCACTAAGTGTGCAACCCGTCTGTATCTTAGCATTCAATCTCCGGGAAATATAAGTTCTTAACTAAGAGTCAGATAAGCAAGATACCATAATTTAAACCAGCGTAGGACCTATCTATTCTGGGCTACACGATGTAATTTTATTCTTAAAAATGTGGCTTCAGACTTATGGTTACTGCCTTAACTAATCATAAGCTATCAGTCTATCAGTAGTTGGTGACTTACAATGTCCAGTCAGAGTCAGTAATTTCAATTTGAAAATTGTTCACCAAATTTAAACTGATTCCTAATGTTTGCTTTGTGTTTTAGAAGCCATTTATTTTTTACTTATAAGAAAGGTCATGGATACAAGTATGCTGTATATTATAAGATGTGCACAGAGAATGAGACAAAATTCTGGGAAAAAAGAAGAAAAAAACAAGCAATCCAGCTTAAAGATGAGTTGTAGCTTGAATTAAACAATCTATCTGTTTCCCAGAAACTTTTGTCATAGATCAGAAAAATCCATGTTTGAATCTGCTTCCATTTGACTTTTGTCCAAGGACTGGGTATCTTGCAGGGACACTACTTGCTCACACTGAAACAACATAGTTTTTTATGAAGTAAAAAGAAAAATCAAAAAGCCTAGAGCTTTTTGGGGCTAACTAAAGAACCTATCATCCCCACTGCAAAGGGCAGTGGGGCTGAAAAAGGCATGCAAAAAACCAGCAGGACTGCACCAAAATTCCTCCCCTCACAGCTATCTCCTCTGGATGATGGCACCTGTGAGCTCAGGATCAGCCCACCTCTGTGATTAGGGTTTGGGTTCAAAGAGTGGCAAAGCCTAGAGCTGCAGGGGCAGTGAGGCTGAAAGGCTCTTTCATTAGTGTAAAACTGTATAGCTCCAATGGTTTCAGCAGAGAAGTCCAAGAGCTGAGCCCCTGACACTCACGTTTTTTTCTGTATAAAGTACTATCCTGTCTTACTGAGTGAAGTTGTGTTTTTAAGTGGTAACTTCCAGTATCAGTGAACATTCATGTCGTGGTTTAGCCCCAGTCGGCAACCAAGCAC
>VYZW01053337.1:184-84544 GCA_013401315.1 Balaeniceps rex
CTCGGGGCTGCAGGAAGTGCTACCACCCACCCAGTGCTGGGGTGGGGGGGTGACCCACGCCGGGTCCTGTCCCTGCTGTTCCCCCTGTCCCACAGGGTCGGGATGTTCCCGCGGTCCCCGGGGCACTGGGGTGGGGAGGGAGCAAGATCCCCATCCAGCTCGGTGTGGGGAAGAGACACCCCGATGAGGCTCCAGCCCCCGAGTGAAGCCCTGGGATGTCCCGCTCATGGCTGGCTCCTGTCCTTCAGGGAGAGCCGGGGGTCAGTCCAGATCTTGCCCCTTCCCTCTCCCCACCTGTGCACCAAGGACCTCAGCAGTCCATTCCGGATGTGCTTGAAATGCAGAAGGAGCTGTTGTGGCAGGGATCAAAGGAGACGAACCCTGCCTGCCCTGCCTGTGGTTTCACTCTCGGCTTGGTTTGCAGTAGATAGTAGAAAGATTTTGTTTTTTACTGGCAAAGCAGAGGAAAAGGGACCTCTATACACGCACATCTGGAGCATCTGGTGCTGGGGTGGGTGTGCTCCCATCCAGCTCCAGTCCCGCTGAGCCTTTCCCTGCTCAGCTCTGTGCTCCCTGCGTGCGCTGACTCCACAGCCCAGGTGCAGACATTTTCTTCCAATGCTTTCAAGTTATGACTGTCAGGAGGAAATTCTGGCAGGCAACTTGACAATTATCTGCTGAGTCCCTGAGGAGCTGATCTGCCTCTCACTGAAATGGAGGGGAAGTGTCTCCTTCCTTCCCGTGGGAGCACAGGCTGTCTGGAGTGGGAGACGTGGGAGATTGCAGGGGGCAGTTGCAGTGGTCTAGGGCTCGACTGCTTTAAATGCTTGAAATTCCAGCTCCTCTTCCTCTTCTACATCCCCAAAAGCTGATGGCTCAGGCAGATGGCAGAACGGGATCTACAGGAATGATCACTGGAGAGCTGTGGGGAGGCTCTTGGGGCAGGGGGCTGTTCAAAATAGCACTCTCCCAGAGATTTCTACCTGCACATCTTGGTTGGCTATGCCTTTTCTGTTAAAGGTCTCAGGTGGGGAAGTCTTATTTTAAAGAGTTTGGGTTTGCATAAGTGATTTCTTCCTCCCTCTATTTTATTCTAGCTTGTATTACCCAGAATATTTTCTTACAAACTCAGTCATATACTCTTCAGTTTTAAAACGTGCATATGTTTGCAAACAAACTCCCACTACAGAGTCTCTTCTTACACAGATGTGGGGTTTTTTTTGGGGGGATATTTCTCTAATCAGATACCTGCCCTGGGAGAAGCATGACGTTCCCTCATGAGCAAAGGAGAGTGACAAGTCCTTGTGCCCTTTGAATTCTGTTTATTCCCTCTGTCAGTGCGGTGATCGTGAGTGAGCACCGGAGAGGCCATCTTAGGCAGAGGGGTTTGGGCTGAATCCTCACTTGCAATTAATGTTGTGTGTCTGCTGATGGGGAGTGCTTGGTCCTCCCTGACCGTCAGGGACATTTTGGCCCTCTCATTTTTTTTTTTCCCCCTGCTTTGCTCATGTATTTTGTATTTTCCATTTCAGTAGTGTATCTGTACAAAGGCTTAGGAAATCTGCCAGATTGCCTAAATCAGTGCCTGAAAACAACTATATATAGTAACTGATAAGTCACATGAGCTCAGTTCGCATAGATTAGCATTTACCTTTCCTAAGTAATGAGAATATTGTTTGATACTTGTTGATACCATCAATTTTTACTAAAGAAATAGAACCCTGATAGCAAGGGACCGGTTTTGAGAGGAGGCTCCAAATGAAACTAAAATGTCTTTGCTCTACTCACGCTGTTCTGATTGTATCTGTGCATTAAATCAAATCTATATACGTGATCTGATCTCTTGTACGTAGCCAAAAATAAACATATTGTGTCCCGAAGAGAGAAGGATCTGTAAGCCACTGTCTGGCTGAAGCCGGATGAAAGCATGTTTACTTCCATCCGCTTGTTCCAAATTAACTCTGTGATGGGCTGTGGCCGATACCTGACCCAACACACCCCAGATTGCCACCCTGCATGGCAGCTGTAAAGCAAGCAGAGCGAAGTACTGATATGATGCCAAGCAAGTGCTCGGGATCTGGCTGTGGGCACGAGAAACACGTGGTCTGGAAAGCCCATATGTTATCAGTATGTTGGTTCTATATGCAGAGCGTGGAAACCTGCAAGTACTGTGTGTGTATATACAAAACCGGAGGTATTTATACTAAGGCAACTCTTTCCATAACCTCTATTTTACATGACAATTCAGAAATGCTTAACGAGATCTTGCAATGTGCTTCTAGGATAGGCTTGTCTTACTCCCATTTTGCAGAGTCTCAGGCTTATGTTTTCAGACATGCTGAAAACATGCAGTTCCTCCTTGCCTTGAAGGTCATGAAAGCTCAGTCTTTTCAGAGCAGAACCCATCCTTCATACCCAAATGCCATCGAAATGAACACATCCTTGGAAACATCCCTGGCACATCTTGGCCAACAGCTCCAGTCCTGCTGCAGTGCAGTGGGACCATGGTCCTTGTGTGACAGCCTGCCCCACTGTCGCCCCTCCCCATGATGCCAGTATTGAGGAGCAGGGTCCTGGGAAGCCAAAGTCCTCTCCTCCGGCACGGGGAAAAACTCTCTGTTTTCAAGATAGGGGCTGGGGCTGCTTCAGCCAGAGGCAGCATCACCGGCATGGGACTGTCCCACGGGGAAGGGGAAAAGCCCCAGGAACCGATGAGCATCAGGGCCCATTTCCATTCCCCTCTCTCATGCACTCATGGCTTTCTTGCCACAGTTCCCCACGCCCAGCCCCATGTTCAAGTGTGCTGCCAGAGTGAGGATGATGTGGCTGATGCTGCTTCTAAGGAATGGCCTCACTCTCACCAGCAGCACCTTTAGCAAAAATTAGGAAGCAGAAAATTCCATTTCCTCCCACCCCAATCTTGCCCGAATTAGAGCCAGAGTCCTCCGTGGGACAAGGACTGGGTCCCGGGAGGCCCCCAGAGAATTTTGCTGCCACTGTTGATACTATGGCAACAAGTGCTAATGCAAAACCCTAAGAAAAGCACAGACAGAAACTCAGGGGAACAAATGATCTTCGCTTTTTGCCTTGCGCAGTCACCGAGGATGCCAGTGCAAAGAGGGCGAGAGCTCTGCTTTGACTCCATGTACCGGATTAATCAGTGGGGAATCACACCTCTAGCCCTCCTGCACCTTTCGATGTTGAAGAGAGCTGGTAGTGATGCTCGGGGGACAGAGAAAATCCCGCAGCCTTTTCAGCGGTAAGCTTTCACGGGGACCTGGCAGGAGGCTTGTGCCTCCAGACTGAGGAACCCTGGCTTGTGCCATGAGGAGCCTTATGTCTTCCCGAGGTTTTTAAATAGTGATATGAGTCACTCTTTATGAAATTCGGTGACAATAAGGTTTATTGCTATTTAGTGTCCTAATTGGGCTACTTCTCCCACTGGCTTGTTGAAGTAGGAAAATTTAACGCCATCCTAGAAGGATTTTGAGGAGTCAGCAGCAAAGGAGGGGATGAGAACGTGAGCCGCTGAAACGAGCCGGGAGTTTAATTCCTGGACCGACTCTGAGCTGAGAGCTCTGCTGCTGACTTTATTGATACTGGCTGGCGGCTCTGGAGCTATTACAGCTCCAGCCAACCTGCTGCGATTTTTAAATTCCTTTTTTCTTTTTTTCTAAAAGGAGCCACAATTCCCCTCTCGTGCTGCGATTGGATTTAGAGACCATCCATCAAATGGCATTTTCTCATTTATTTGCTATCTACCTATTTTGTCATTTAGGACAAAGTGGTGTTGTGTTAACATGGGTCCCATTTGTCAAACCAGAGTCACTTGTGTAATTCCAATCCTCTCAGCAAATTGATGGTGGTGAAATTTATGTTTTACAGATGGGCTGAGCCCTAATAAGAACATCAGTTTTAGATGGGGTTAGTGGTGGAATTGACGGTTTTATCTAAACTCCATTTCAGCCGCACGCCACAGTCGCCAAGAAAATATTGTACGAAACAGTAAAAGAGAAATGGCAGGCGTGTTACTGAAATATGCTAAGCCTTGAACTCCAAATTAAAACAAAGCCTTGTTTCTGTCATCTAAAAAAAGGGAATTTTGTCAACACAGTTGTCTTGGCAACATTAAAATGTATTGCCTGTGGTCTGTTTGGAGAAGTGAGGTTCGTATCAGATGGGGCAAAGGGGAGAGGGACAAGGGACTTCATTAAATTGCAGCAAAGTTTCTCTACAGTTCTGCCTCCTCCAGCATTAGCAGTGTGCAGGACGCTGGCCCGGATAGAATAGGATAGAACAGAACAGAACAGAATAGAATATTTCAGTTGGAAGGGACCTACAATGATCATCTAGTTCGACTGCCTAGAAGGTGTGCTGGTGGCTGCTTGCGCCAGCAGGACCAGGCTTTCCTCAGCTGTTTAATTCCCCAGAGAGGGATGCTTGCGATGAACACAAAAGCAAGTGCCAGGAGTTGGATAAATGTGCAGGTCGTGGGGCTTTGGGGCAGCTTCAGCTCAATGATATCGCCATGAGCAAATGCGTATTGTTTTGCTTTCCAGAAAACAACCCCCTGATTAGAGGCAAATGAACCCTCTCAGGGAATGGACATAGATTTATTTATATCAGAAAGCAACAAACACCTGTGCCCTGCTGACGTGGGGCGGCGGAGGGGGTCTCCAGGGCTGAGACCTCAGCACTTCATCCCTTCGGCAGCATCCTTGCTGAGCCCGTTGGTTTCCGTGGCTGTGTGGAGCGGTCCAGGAGCTCTGCAGCACCACTGGGCTCTGGGCACTGGCACCAGGGTGTTGTACAGATGGCAAAGCGTCTCTTATTTAATTCACTCCTACGTGTAAATGAGGCTTATTGGGGGTGAAGAAAATGTCGTGGCCCAGGTGAAATAGCCACTTCTCAGCCTCGTGCTCTGGGGATGGAGCACGTTGTTTGGCTGTGACGGAAAAAGAGCTTGCTCCTTCCCGGGTGGGCTTTGGCAAGGTTGGTGGGAGGCGGATAATTAGAGATAGCTGGGGGAACATTGTCTATATATTCTCGGGATTAAAAGGCCATGTACATAGATAGACTGCGGCGTCGGTCTCCACCGAATGGGAGTTGAGCGCAGAACTGCTGGCATGAGCGAGCTGGCTGCCAGCGAATCACTTTAATACTCCATTTTCAGATGCACAAACATGCAGGTTTACAGTAACTGTGCATATGTTGCATCCCATTGCTCCTCATCAGATTCACTGATGCTCCATGGGTCATAAAAATTAAATGGGCATAAATCCATCAGCCCTGGGGTTCTTTGTTGAACACTATAAATCCCACGAAAACTAATTAAATAGGACAATGGTGTCCATTTAAAGCTGGCATGTAGAAATGTAAGCCATTACTGCAGCGAAGACAAGACTCAAAATCGATTTGTGAGGGCAAGGGCAACCCAAGTGCCTACACCGAAGGGCTGGTGTTGGGTACATCCTAGCTCACTGTAGCCTGCAGGTCCTGGCTGGGAGAGTTAAGAGATTGTGTTAAGCTCCTAAGATTGATTTCTCCTCTGCTTTGCTTTCTAAATCAAATCATCCAATTAACATATGTGCTGGAGTTTGTTGCTTGAAATGTTATCTGGCGACTCTAAAAGCTTTTCGTTATTGCTTTTCGTAGGGCTTGTTTGTTAAGCGAATGCCTTCATCGCTGCCGTAGGGGAGCCTGTTCTGCTGCTCTTCCCTACGCTGATTAAAGCCTCCGAACAAGCAATGTCAGCGTGGATTGGTGTCGAGATCAGAGTTAACGCTTTTCGTAATGCTTGTCTGGGGTGCTACAAGTTTGCAGCTCTGCAGGGTTTGTTGCTCTTCTGTAATTTAAGTTAGTTTTATGCTTTGGAAAGGGGAGGGAAACCGAGGCAGGGAGTGGGAGGGAATAACATCTGTGGATGTTTATTCAAGCGGGGTGGCTCGGCAGGGAGCTGAGCCTGGCTGTGCTCATGGCACCGGTGATCTCCTGGGTGTCTTTCAGGGTTGAAATACGTGTTTCCACCTGAGTAGCACTCATCCCAGTGAAACCCTGCTCACTGCGCTGCTCTCACTGGTTTCAAGGAGTTAGACGTGACACCTCCAGTAGCTTTAAATGTGTGACCTGGCAAACGTACTACTGCTCTTGGGTTCATAAATCAGACTCTTAATGATGCTTGTAGGGAGAACTGAACTCAGCAGTGCTGAGCACAGCTCAGCCACCTGAGCTGCAAGCAGCCGGCGCCTCCCCATCGCTTCGCACGGGGTTGAACACTTCAGGTTTCATCCGAAACATTTCCCCTCTGGGAACAGACTTGCAGATGTCCCAGGACACCCTGGGAGCTGGGCATGGGGGAAGCCCTGACCCATGCTGGGTGTCTGGGGAAGTCTTCCTTGTGCCCCCAGGTGTCTCCTGCTGCCTTCTCGTGCCTCCCTCCTTCAGTGTGAGTTTGTGCAAGGTTTTGTAGCTGGAAAACGGTTGGACTCGATGATCTTAAGGTTATTTTCCAACCTAAATGATTCTATGATTCTATGAAAATGCTTGTCCAGCTCTTCTCCAAAGGACCAGAAGGGTCAGGGGCTTAGAGACAGGTTGCCCTCAATCTTCTTGCCTGCCCCTCTGTTTCTGGCTTTTTTCTCACCTTACTTACTCTGGGGAGAAGCTGAGAGATAGGAAAGAAAAGGCTTGAGTTTGAGGGAGGGGAAAAAAATCCTGAACAGGTAAACAATGTCATTCCCTGTCTTCCAGTCAGTCCCTGGCTGCTGTTGCAGAGCCCGCAGCTGGGGTGGGGGGAGACACCCATGGGGGATCAGTCCACTGGTCACCCACGGGCTAGAGCATGCAAGGTCCGGGAGCGAGTTACCCTCTTGTCTGTAGGGGACACACAGGTGCTCACCCCCGTCTTGGAGAAATCCCTGGCTGGGTGCTTAGGTATCACCTAGAATCTACTTTCAAATTCTCTTCCCTCTTGTGGGGAATGCTGAGATGTCGGCAGGTTTCAGGAGTGGGGAACGATGTGCACCCAGCAATAATATTGTTCTCTGGGATCTTGCAGGCTGGAGCTGCACATACGTAACAAATTACAAGCTTTTTGGAGGAAAGAACTGGAAATTGGCCTGGTTGGAGAAGAGTGAGGGACTGTAACCATTTTGGGGTTTCTCAGTTTTTCGGGGCAGACGAGGGCCCTTTCCAGTGAGCTCAGCATCGCCCCGCTCCCCTGCAAGCACTGCAGTAAGCGGTCGAGCCAGGCTGAAAGGCATCGTCTCCTCCGGCTCTTGAGCACCCGCCCGCGGGAGCTGCTGGGGATGCCTGCCAGCCTGGTGGTGACAGGGGCTCATGACCCTGGCCCCACTGAGATGGGCACGATGCAAACACAGTCTTCACTGACTGTGAGGAGTTTGTGAGCACCGCGTAGCCAGTGACTAATTCAGAGCGAATAACAGGGTTGTCCCCTGGACAGGGAAGCTGGCAGTCCCGCACTCGTGTGGTACTTACACTGCTTTCAAAGCCTCATTCGTCCTTACGGTGTCAGCTAATACATTAGAAATGAGTCCTGCATGAATCGGTGGCTTGCCTGGACATCAGGGTGACGGTGATCTCATTGGCAGAGGGGACCAGTGGAGGGGCTGGGTGATGCGGGGACTGTGCCGGTGGGCTGCTGGAGCGGGGCAAGGGAAAGACAGACCTGGGCAGGGAGAAGGAAGTTGGTCCTGTGGTTTGGCACAGGCACCAAAGAGCCTGAGGACTCTCTCCTGCGGAAGAGTGGGAAGACTTGGCTGGGGTCCTGCCTGTGCCGCTGTGTCCAGCGCTGCCGGTGAAAGCGGGCTCTGGCTGCAGAAGGGGTGGAGGGGCCGGAAAGGGAGAGGGGCAGGACCTTCCCTGTCCAAGCAGATCTCTGCCTCCCTCCTTCCTCCCCAAATATGTGACCTTCCCTCCCCAGGTGGCCCGAGGATCTGGAGGAGATGTCCTGCTCTGCTGCCCCGAGCCCTGCGAGGTGGCACAGCCCATCAGGGCTAGTGGAGGTCCTGCTCCAGCGACCTCTGGCCAGGGCCACTTGCAGGAAGTCACCCAGCAATTAGGGCTTATGTCACCCTGGCTAATTAGCCCTTGAGGAGGTGACTGCCCACCGACCTACTCAGGTGACATTTAACCCTTTGTATGCTGCTACTACCCTGCAGGGCTGAGTAATGGCAGGAGAAGGGCAGTAGGGGTTAAACCCATCTGCTCAGGTTATCGGGCTCTAATTGCTTTATTCTTCACTTGCCTGTAAAGAGACTGTCTGGGGTCAGCAGCCTTCCTCACACGAGGATTAAAATGCTCGAGTGAGTTAATGCCGGGGCTGGTGTCGCTGCCCTGCTCCCTAGATCCCTGTTTTTCCCATCTGGGTGCTGGAGGGAGCTCCTGGCAGAGCTGGGGCTCAGTGTGAGGTGTTTGAAGGTGCAAACGCTGCCCTGAATGTGCTGCCTCTGGGAGACAGGAGAGTGTTTTTCTTGGCATGTCAGTGCCTCCAGCCTGCAGATCTAGTGCCCTCTGTCCTCTCCCCAAAATTCAGATTTAAAAAAGAAAAGAAGGCATCTGCCTTTCAGCTTGCTGCTAAATGTCAGGGCACAGTCACGGAGAGAAATGTTCTCCAGAGCATCTAAGAAACGGGAGGGGAAAACAGAGAGGATTTGGGAGCTGAAGTTATCGAATGCAAGCATAGGCATGTAAGAACCAGGGTCCCATCAGGAGTCAATGAGACATGGCTCCCCAAGCCACGCGAGGGCTGTAGAAAGTCATGCCCAGCTGCATGAGGTTCCCCGGAGATCTGGGTAAACTCATTGCATGTTCTCCTCTAGATGGTTTTCCATCAGCTGAAGCAGTTTGTTTGGGAACTGTTCAGAACTGGATGGCAGGGCTGGGCACAGGGGAGTGCTAGCTTTGCCTCCTGTATCCCTGTGCCAGGCTTGAAATATGGGGAGAGGAGGAGCTGAGCCAGGCTGAGGCTGTGATCCCCGTAGCCAGGCTTAAAAGCACTTGCCATTGTAAGTGCTTTGCTGTAAGTCAGGGTAAGGGGAGCTGAATGCCCTCTTCTACTCATTTTGCTTGTGGCTGCTACTCTTTCTCCTGAAGCATTGAAACGGTCTCGATGTGACAGCACCTATGGAATGGGTTTCATCCTGGGCAGGGACATATGTCCCCTGCCTGGTCACCACAATCCATCTCAACCATCAGGTTGTTGGATACTCTGGAAAACACACAGCAACAAGATTCTCAGCCGGCAGAAATCACTGCCAAGCTTCATGAGGCTCTACCCATTTGCCAGACTTGCACGGTTTTCGCCTGTGACCCACGGGCAAAGTGGGGAGGGTCCGAGCAAGGCTGCCCAGCAGCGCCCTCCCAGGGCTCCCCCACTCCCCCCATGCTTTCCCGGCCCCCGCCGAACAGATGGTGCCAATTTTCGCAGGGGGAGTGGAGGAAACAAAGCCCAGAGCGATGGGAGACTGCAGCCTGTCTCCCAAATGCAGCTCGGGGGATGACATCTGTGGGGACGGGCTGATTCATATGGGTGTCTGTGGCATGCCGAGCCCCGTGCTGAGCCTGCACTTACGCCTGCCCTATCTCACTTTTCTTTCTCCTTTGTTGTTTTTTCCTCCTTTCTAGATAAAGAACCTCACGGACCGTTTGCAGGGATGTCGGTGAAGTGAACGGACTGTCTCCCCGCCTCTGCCCAGCACAGGACCACAGGCTGACTGCAAGCTGGCATGTTGCCACCTCCAGCCCCTGCTTGGCCGCGTGATGCCCAGCCCTGCCTGCCCTGCCTGCCCTGCCCCTAGCCTTGCTTTCCACTGGTGATACACCCTGCCTTCCCCAGGACGTCACTTTGGGAGAGAGGTGTCAGCAAGTATGCTGCGGAAAGCCAGCCTGCAGCCGAAGCCCAGAGGAGTTTTGCAGTAAGGCCAGTTGCTTAAAAGCCAAAGAGTTGCCCCTTCCCCTCCCCGGCGTGGATAAGCATCTCGGGCAGTGAATTTCTCTGCGCTCAGCGGGTGTCAAGGTCCTGGTCTGCAGGCTCGAAGAGGGGGGCTGCCATGGAAGAGAATGTGTTCAGCGTGCAGCAGATACAGCCCAACGTCATCTCGGTGAGGCTCTTCAAGCGCAAGGTGGGCGGCCTCGGCTTCCTGGTGAAGGAGCGCGTCAGCAAGCCACCCGTCATCATCTCAGACCTGATTCGGGGAGGGGCTGCAGAGCAGAGTGGCCTCATCCAGGCTGGGGACATAATTTTAGCTGTCAATGGCAGGCCCCTGGTAGACATGAGCTATGAGACTGCGCTGGAGATACTGAGAAGCATCGCCTCCGAGACCTACGTGGTCCTCATCCTGCGGGGCCCTGAGGGCTTCACTACTCACCTGGAGACCACGTTTGCAGGTGACGGGACACCAAAAACCATACGTGTCACCAGACCCCTCTACCTGACTCCGAAGGCAGTTGACTTGTCCAACCCAAGCCTGCACAGCAAAGAGCAGCCACTGCCAGCAGCCGACCGCACCATGGGCTCCCTGTGGACAAGAGAGATTGGGCAGGAGGTGGAGCCGATGGTCCATGTTAACGGCGTTGTTACCGGTAGCAAAGGGCAGGACGCTGGGAAGGGGAAGGACGGTGCTTGTGGTCACCCTTGCCTCAACGGCAGTGTGGAAGACAATGAACTGCTCAAAGAAATTGAGCCTGTCCTGGATCTCCTGAAGAGCAGCAGTAAGAACAGCGATGGAGATGCACCCTCCAAGGTAGAGACAAGAGATATAGAAGTCCAGGTGGACTGGTAGGTCCCTAAATACATTTTTTACATTTGGTGAAATATGCTGGTTTTGGCTACCCAACGTGGCTGGTTTAGGTGTTGGTGGGCACCTCTCCAGAAACGGCTGCTGTCTGACACAGCAGGACGGGGATGGAGAGGAAGGGATGCAAAAAAAGGGGGAAGCGGTTGATGAGGGGAAGATAAAAAGAATGAAAAATTGGGGGTAGATGGTGGAAGAAAGGAAGAAAGATGTAAGCGTGGGAAATCGGGGAGACAGCAGGAGTAATGTCTCATGGAAAGCTGAGCTATGGAATGTGGTGGATCATGGGCTAGGCTAGGATTTGTTTCTGTTCCGTGTTCTCAATCTCACTTGTTTTAAGTTTTAAACAAAATCCCGCGCCTCAGTTTCCCCACCTGCCAAATCAGATTTATGGTATTGCCTGTCCTTGCTAATTCTGCTTTGGAGCCCTCCCCTTGAAATCTGCTATTGATTAACTGCCGGAGAGGGAGAAGGAAGGTCAGACCAGCAGAGTACAATGCTTCCCAGGAGAAATGAGTTTCAAAACCTTCTGTGCTTTTGGAAGTCAGGCTTTGGCTTTGGGGAGGGGAGAGGAGAGCGCCAGTCCAGCTCCAGCTGAAGCCAAGGGGACTTCTGTGCAAGGGCAGTGGGACCTGCCTTGGGTGCTCCTGTCTTCTGGGAAGGGGGGAAATGTTTCCCGTCGAGAGCTCAGAAATGGCCATCCCTTGTTGAAATGCAGCAGCAGAGCTGCCTGTTCATCCCCTCCGCTCTTTCTGGATCAAGCTAATTATTTCAATATGCGTATGCATGTATAACAAAGGTGGGGACGTATGGATGCTTGCCCCATGGCCTCTTGAGGAGCGTGAAGTCTCATCATGCGGGTTGAATTGCTTCATTTCTTATATCTGCTTCTGCAAGGTAGTGTTGCCCTCCTGATCTTCCTCTGCATTTCCCTGAGATGTTAGACCATTGCTCCGGAGCCGAAGCAGCTCCCTGTGGCCCTTCATGCTTTGCAAAAATGTTGTTAGTAGCTATTTTTTTTTGGTACCAGCTCTCTTGCCTCCTGGCCATTTATTAGCAATGATAGGTTGCCTTTTCCTGTTGCCTTTCCCCAAGTCCCCAAACACATTTTAGCAGCATCAAGTGCTGCAGCAGGTTGTGGCTGCCCTCGGTTATTGACTGGCTGTAAAAGCCAGGAGGCTTTTTCAGGAGGGTTTGCTGAAGCTGGTGGTCTCAGTTCAGTGACAGAGGGATTTATGACTTCAAGTTCCCTTGCTGCACCTGCTTCCTTAGGGAGCGGAACAAAAGGTATTTTTTTTTTTAATCAGAAACAATGAGAGATGAAAGGCAGAGCTGTTGGCTGCAGAGGAGCGGGATCCCTGTGGTGGTTTCCCTGCCTGGCTCAGTGGCAGAGCCCAGGCTGGTCTCCCAATCGCTCCCATCACAAACCAGCACCCACATCGTGTGTTGTCCATCTTCTTTTTGTTATTTTCAGTTGTTTTCGCGTCGTCATTTCTGCTCTTTCCCATATTGTGCATTTTTTCTGTGGAGGACGTGGTTACTCAAAGCCCGTTAGGGTGCTCACGCTGAGTCAGAGGAAAAGAAAATCAGCTCAGCTTGGCACCGGCGGTGGGTGGCAGATGGCTGGGGAAGAGCGGTGGGACAGGGCACGCTTGGGGACATCCTTCCCTGCTGTCCCCTCCTGCCACGCACACCCCCAGGTCTCAGCACACTGCTTTTTTGTTTGGCTGCTTTCCAAAACCGCTGGTTTTGGTCTCTGCTGTACAATAGGAGGCAATTTAACCCCCTGAGCCCGGCACTCTCTCTGGAAGGCTCAGGGCTACCTGCCCAGGCTGCACGTCCTTTAATCCAGCACCAACCTATCCCTGGGGGAACCTGGTTTAAGCAACCAAAGAATTGAGTCCTTGAAGAGGTTGTGCTTGACTACAGGTCCAACAAAATGTGCAGGGGTGCTTAAAAATCCCTTCTGTCCCTCTGTTTTTGCTAAGACTGCTGTGATGGAGCTGGGGGTCATGATCTGGTGAAGCCCCTGGAGGGCACGATCCCAAGCATTGATACAAGGTACAGCCTCACCCTTCAAACTGTGTCCCCCAGTATCCCCATCCTGTCCTACCAGCTGCAGGTTCTCCAGGGAAATTCTGCTCTGGCTGGGGGAAAGGATGAAAAATGTGATTTTTCTTTGAGGAGTCTCTTCTACTCCTAAAGAGATTAAACCAAAACACTTTGAATTCACTTAAACTGAAGGACCTCAAACCAGCAAGAATATTAGCGAAGCGGGTACTTCACTAAAACTCCACTCACTTTATTTTTCAATATCCTTTAAAAAAAATCTACCTTGGGACTGAAAATCCACTTTTCAGTCAAAATTAGTCTTCAGTCCTCTGCTTGATGAAAAGCTGCAGCCTCGCTCTTGTGGCAGGACTCTGTATGAGTGAGAAGACCTGTGCTTGAGCAGAGAAGTGGGAAAGGAGATATACTGCAGGGAAAACTTGTCGAGAGCTGCTCTGCAGGGTAAAGGGCATTTCTCAGCCGCCTCTCCTCCCACTCCTGCGACATGCTGGAGATGATTCATCTCCTCTGCTTGGTCTCAGACAGAGCTGGGGCATCGTGAAGGTCTTCCACAGTGAGAGTTTTCTTGGTCCATAAGAGAAGTGCAGAGAGGTCAGGGAGCAATGGGGAGTGGATAACCGTGGAGACTGTGTTGGTCAATGCCAAAGAAATGCCCAAAAAAATAAGCAAGCTTTATCAGATTGATGCAGCTTTAATGCTATAGGCTGTGACTTCTCCAGGCTTGAGGGGGAGCAAGCAAAGCTGGCATCAGTCAAAACAGGAATAGAGCTCTACCTAGACCCCCGGAGGGTGCAAAACCTCGTTCAAGGTTGAGCTCGACACCTACAGCCTGGACCACTTGACCATCGATCCAGCTGGAGATGCTGGTCTCGGGACCAAACCTGTTTTGTCTCCATCTTTGCCTGGTGCTGACCTTCACAGCCTGCAGCACTTTGTCAAAGCTGGTCCGGCTCGCAGAGCTGCGACAGCTTTCCTAGGGCAGAAGGGAATGGTACAAGTTTGAGGTTATTCACAAGGAGCCAAACACTTCTTGTTCAAGGTGGGCTTTGCCAAAAGCGATTCAAATGACACCTGATGCTTTGGGCTTCCAGCCCATGTCTCTAATGTTACTTGCAAGGAAAACTGGAAACTGTTAAGTATGCATTGGGCAAAAATATCAGTTCATCTCCATCCCTTGCATCCATGGTCTGCACTCCCCGGGGGACTTGCTCCTGCAATGTCCTGGCTTTTGCTCCCTGCTGATTTCCAGCTGTAAGGTGTCCTGGGTCCATGGTGCATGCCCATGGGATGGGCTGCGACCACGGCTGAATGTCTGCTACTTGGCTTAAGCCATCTGCGATGAAGTTGATCATAAAGCAGAGCATGGAAGTGGGGTGCAAGGTATGATGAGAGCTGGCATTTCTGCCATGAGGCTCACCGTGGGCTAGAAAACAAAAATAGAGTTTGATTCGCTTTCCGTCAGCTAACCTAGGTTTTTTTTCCCTCTGAGCTCTAGGGAGATTGTCATGTCCCGTCGTCCCTCCCTCTCCCCCTCCACCGAGTTGCCAGTATTTATTTTTCTTTTCAGGTCTATTCCATAACATGAACAGCATGATAGAAACATGGCAGTTTCTGTCCAAAAAGCAGCATCAGCAGCCCTGAGAAGGAGAAGTGTGCTGAGAGCAGGAATTCTGTTTATGAAGGGTTTCAAGGTTTCAGGCTCCATCCTGCATTGGAACAAACCCCGTAATTTTGCAGTTCTTGAAGAGAAAATTCTCTTCCTCCCACCTCCTTCGCTGCCGCCAAAATCTCTTTGTGTTGCTCAAAACATTTCATTTGCATTTCTGATGTCTTCGTTATTCTGTACTTGGACACGAAACTTTAAAACCTCTGAAATGAAAAGGTTCCCTGAAACTATCATGTTATTGCCATTCTGCAAAATGGTGAAGTAGGAAGCTTTGGCAGTGAATAACCCTCCCCTTCTCCCTCAGTGGATTCTTCTTCCTCGTCACTCTGACTACATCAGTCTAATCCAGAGAGGCATTTTGTCCCTGCAAATAGCATATTCCACCTGAATACACCCCTGTGGAGCCCTCTCGGACCAGTCTCCAAAGCACCCTTCACCTGTTCAGGCCCCTGTACTGGTGCTTCTTCTTGCATCCCACAGGATGGCTGTTCCCCCTGTACGTGGTCCCAGCAGACAAACTCATGGCACACATACGAGTCTGTGGTCTCCTGGCAGACCTGAACTGTGTTTGGCCTCCAAACAAGATGCTGAGGCTGGAATCCGCCGGGTGCTCTTTGGGCACGGCTGAGAAGGGATGCATCTGATGCTGGCTGAATCTTGAACGATGCTGATGGGACTTTGGGATCACTTGGATCTGTTCCCAGGTCTTTTACCTGTCAATGCCTACTCAACAGCATTTACCAACATCGTATTTCATAGGCTTCTCTCCGAAGCCGCTCTGTGCAGCTTGCTTGGCTCGTTAGTCCCTAATCCCAACACGGGGCACAGCCCAGTGACACTCTGACCTTCTGAGGGTGCAAGACCTTCCTCAATCCATGCCGCATGCTTGTCGGTGAGGCTTTTGTCCTCTTCCTTCAGTGCCGTTCAAGCTCCCCTTTCTCATTTAGGAAGTGGTTTCTTGCTTTGATCATTCTGCAATCACCCGCTCCAGGCATGCTAACCCCACTGACTCTCCGGGGAGAGCATCCCACCTTTTGGTGTTATTCCTTCTGCTTCCAACATTCCCACTTCCTTCCTGAGCTCTGCTCCATCCGCTGCACCCTGCAAATTCCAGATCCTGCCCGATCCCTTCTCCTGCCTCTCCCTCAAACGCGTGCTGCTGTGCCTGACCTTGCCTTAACCCTTGAGGTGAGGAGTCTGAAGCCAGCATGTTTTCCAATGTTGCAGACTCTGAGCTGCCCCAGGGGCATGATAGCAAGGAAATATTAACTTCTGAGGGTGCAATGCCCTCTGGAGTATGGTTTTCCATGGGGCAAAAGAAAGGTGAGGCAAGAGCCATTTACCGCAGCCTCTAGCACTGGAAGGAGGAGCAATGCGCAGTGGAGCCTTGCAGCTGTCTCCAAGGACACACCAGGAGAGGAGAAGAAAGTAAAAAGAAGGTATTTCTCTCCTGAAGCTCAGAGCAAGCGAGGTGTGCATGTGTGAGCTTCCCACGCAGTCCCCAGCTCAAGCAGAGGCTTTTCAGCCACTGGAACAAGGGCCTGGAAGGGGTCCATCCCCCACCATCACAGCACAAGGTGCTGCTATCGGCATCACGGCACAAGAGCCATCATCGGAAGTGTGGACATCGGCATCCTTATTGCTTCATCCAAATTGGTCCCTGGGGATTGCAGCAGCTAGTGGTATCTCTCATCTCTGCCTGGGAAATCAGAGAGATTCTTCTGCCAAGCAAATTCAAAGGAGTGAAGTGACAAACTTTCTTTTTGCTCTTTTTTTTTTTTCTTTCTTTTCGGAAAAGCTTTGGAGAAATTTCTCAAAGGGCTGTCTCAGCAACTTCCCTTCTGCTTCATCACTCTGAGCACTGCAACATCATCAAATTAGTCAAAAGAAAACAGTGGTGCCTCTCATTTCTCCAAACAGCCAGATGCTCTTTCCGAGGTGAGGCATCATCCAAGGCTCTGCCTGTGCACCAGTGGGGGAGGGCAGGATTCCTCTTTCTTTTTTTAAGTAACAAATTCTGCTTTCAGAACAAAAGATGACCTCAAATGGTGTCCCTTCCCCAAAACCTGCTCTGGATCCAAAAGATTTGGTTAATGCTGAAATAGTATTTAATGGATCTGGCAGTGGGACCCAGGTCAGAAGGGATCTCTGCATCCTGGACCTGGCCTTTGGGAGGGTTCAGCCAAACAAGTGCCTCCAAGGACAGATCTTCAGCATTGGTTCCAGTTCTTCAAAGACACTAAAGTGGTAACTTTAAAAATCCTGTTCAATGCCCCAAAGCACCCAGGTCGGGTCTGACGGTGAGTCAGGAAGATTTCTCCAAAGGCCGCCGGGAGCCGAGGGCAAGCCCCCCTCTCCCCTGCGTAGCTGCAGACAGGGCTGCTCCCACAGCAGCTCCCTGGAGGTGCCCAACCTGGCTGCCTTGCAACACCCCTCGGGGGAACTGTGTCCTCCCCATCACCCACTGGGAACCCATTAGAACAGCCCTTTGGGCTCTCCTGTTGGTAAAGTGCTTTTGGAAACATTATCTGAAGGCTGAGCTTGGGCACGGTGTTTTGGCCATCTCTGGCCAAGCCAAGAGACGAAAATAACTGACCCAGAAGACCCTGTTCCTGTCTGAGCTCGCAAACAAGGCAGTTACAAGAAATGGGCAGGAAATATTTGTAAAATGAAGCAATTGATTTTTTAAAAAATTTTTTCCCCCACCTGCGGTGGGGATGTGGCTGCTCTGAATGGGCTTTTCTCTCCCTGTCTGCCTCCAAAAGACAGAGCTGGATACTTCTGGGCAGCCTCATCCGGAAGAGGTCTGCACTGGCTCGGGGCAGGGGCACCCACCCGCAGCCCTGCGAGGGACGGGCCGCCTCACCCAGCACTGAGCAAACTGCAGCACAACACCAGCACGGAGGCGAGAGCTACAACCACGGGTTTAGTCTAATGGCTTTGTTGCAGCTATGCTTGACTGTGCTTTTATAGCAAAGACTAAGGGTGAGGGCAGCACCTTGCTGCCTTGCCCACGCAGCCATGACAAATAGCGATACGCAACCTGTTTCTGCCCCAGTTGCAAACATGCAATGGGATATGGAGCATTTGCTCCCGATCATCCAGCCCTTAACGCCCACCTGGACTTCACTGTTCCTCAGGACGGTGCATCTCACTATTGGGTGGTGCTCAAGGCCAGTTAATGGGAGCAGGGCCCCGCTCCAGCAAAACTGGTAATGCGCAAAGTAGCCAACTACAGCGATGACTTAATTCAAGCATCTGGTCTTTTCCATGCCATTGGCACAGGTATCATTTATGCACACATTTATGGCTTTTCTGGTGTGCAGACAATGAGATTACGCGTGCAGCCTCCCAGCCGAGACCTCCGACTGCTGCTGCTGGTTGACGGATTCCTCTCCCAGGTTCTGTCGTGCTGGCAGACACCCATTTAGACGGGCTTGCAAACACCTTCCTGGAAACAGTGGGTCGTGCCAGGCGCCTGCAGGCATATGCTCAGTGTCATTTTGGAGGCACCTGTGGGATATCTGGCACGCTGGGGTCGGTCTGCCCACGCCTCTCCTGTCTGCATAGAAGCAAACTCTGTGCGCCTGGAGAGGCACCGTGGTCCCCCAGGAGGCAGATTCCCTCTGTTAAGTCCCAGGCACCATTAAAGCCAAGGTATTTCTTCCATTGCCTTATGGATTTAGTGCTTGTGTCTTGATTTTGGGCCAGTTATGGGGAGCAGCACATTGGGGCTCATCAGCTACAAGAGATGGCTCATGTATGCCCATCATTTCATGTGCTCAGTGGCTCTGTGGGCAGGACCTGCCTCCACTCTCCCTGATATGATGGGGCTCAGGGCAAGAGGTCAGGGATGTGCAGCTGTGGAAATGAGTATTCTCCAGGAGGTTTAATAGCTGGCCTTGACTTAGGGGGAAGAGCCAGCTTTGCTGAATTTTCATCCTGCTAATTCTCTGTTTTGCTGCTGGGAATTCTCTGGACGGAGGTAGGCTGGACATGTCAAGAGACCCTGAGCTTCCCCTTTGGATGGGCTGGTAGAGGGCAGAGTGGGTACTGTATGGTTCATGGTTGTCTCCAGCCCTGGGACCTCCATGGCCACCGGATGCTCCCGGCAGCACCACCACCGTGTAGCAGAGAGCCGGGACCCGTTGTCTTTGGCTGAGGCTGTGCGGTGTGGCGGGTGGGGTTTCTTGTGTTTTATCTGATCGAAACCCTTTCATGTACTCGTAGGAGCCAAGTCACAAAAGAACAGCTTTCTTTTCCTGGGGGGGCATAGAAAACCCAGTAAAAACTGCCCCTATGGCACCTGTACCTCCTCGCTTTCACCAAGCTGGCCACTTTGACCCTAAGGCAGCCAATGTTTGGAAGGTGTCCAGGAGCCTAGTGTAATATTTTGGCAGCTGAACATTGCTCTGTAAAGGCAGAAAAATTACAGAAAACTTAGAGCACAGGGAGATCATCTTTAAGTGAAGTATTTTCCTTAAGCTGTACCTAAAGATATGAGCTGGGGAGCAAGGAGGGTTGTGAAACTGAATTTATTCGTACGTACATGTCTTCCCGAGATGGTGTCAAGAGCACCGTGTTGGTGTGAATTATGTCCTGAGTGCGAGTGTCCTACTTTGGTCGGTGCCCAAAGCCCACCGTCATTAATGGGAAGGCTCGTTATTGACTTCAGTGGGCATCTGGAAGACTTTTAAGAACTGACAGCAGGAGCAAAACAATTGCCAGGGCGCATTACCTCGATGGTCTGTTGATCAAGGACGAAGGCAGCGTGGCTGTGAGCCGCAGGGCTATGCCCGTCCTGGCCCGTGGCCCTGTGCAGCCCAACCCACGGAGCTCCTTCCCAGGCGTGGCCTCACCAGGGCGGTCGGTACCTTTGGTGCGGATGCCACAGCCTGTCTTCTCTGAATATCACGTCTCTAAGCCCCATTTGTTTTTCTCCTTTGTGAGGGCTCATATGGCAGTGGTTTTCCATCACCTGCTTGGATGGCATTTAACAGCCTCACCGGTGTCCCGTGGTACGTTCCCCAAGCAAAACGTGCGCGGCAGACTGCGTGCACCGTGAGTTACACCAGCCTCACCGTGCAGCCCAGGGCAGCCAGCGCTGGGGACGTCCTCAGTCCCCCAGCCTTACCAACATCCCCAGCTCCGTGGAGGCAATCCATCAATTTGCTGGGGTAAAATTGCTTGCGCTCACTGGCATTTGCAGCATCTGCAAAGGTCAGGAAAAGGAGAGAGGGAGCTGTCTCTCCCTCCTGGGACCCACCTATTTTTCTTGGATTTTTTTCCTCTCCTCCACTCATAAACACCAAGATGCTCTGCAAACCCAGCTGGTTGTGCTGTGAGGTTTTGCTGTGAGATTTTGCAGCTGGAGGTACGTGTGGCTCTCCTTTCCCCAGCTCCATGCTTGTTCTCGCAGGGCTCCAGCTTGGTTTTTGGCGTGCAGAGGGTCTGGCACGTAACCCCGCCAGAGCAAGTGCCAGGGCAGGGGTTTCCTGTTGTTTTGCAGGCACTGCACTCGCCCGTGCGGTGAAATTTCTATTGTGTTTGGGTTGCCCTCACCACGGTGATGCATCGCCTCGGCTGAGGCAGAGCGTTTCCTCCCCTCCTACAGGGAGACACGCGAGTTTTCACCCATGTGGGAAGCAGCTGGAGCAGGTCCTGGAGCCATCACTCTGGGATCTGGCCCCCCATGTTCCCAGCACCCAGCTGCCCTCCAGCCCGCTGACCCAAATGGTTTTTAACCCTTCAGTTTCAGGGAAGGAGAAAACAAGCTGCAGAAAGCCTTACCAGCTCGGATGGAGAACGACCGTGTCTTTGGTGACCTGTGGGGGAAGAGCAACGTGCCCGTGGTCCTGAACAACCCCTACTCCGAAGTGGAGCAGGTAAGAGACTATGGCTCATGCTGCTTTGGTTGGGAAGGGGGTTTGGGGGTATGTGACCCATCCTGGTTGGCTCTCACACCACAGAGAACCTGCAAGGGCTACATGCACTACCCTGAAGACCTTTGATCCCAAGAGCTGGAGTTGATGGGGCGTAGAACTGATTTGGTCCAGAAGCCAAATTCCCCATGGTTCAGGCAGGGTATAGGTCACTGGAGAATGATGCTCTTCATCCAAGGGGCCGGAGTGGGAGCGCAGCCAGGGACCAGGACTCTGAAACCTCCCTCGGGACTGTTGTCCCTTTTTGTGGCAAAAAGCCAAGTTGCATCATTAAAGTCATTTTGATTCATATGATGGTAATTCAATAGAGCACTTCAGATAATATGTTGTACGGTGCCTTTTCATCTCCTCACACTCCACGGACATAAATTCTCAGGCTTCCTTGCCAAAAGTGGATTAACTCCATGTTTGTAGCAAAGCCAGAGACGTAAGGCAGACCCTGCCAGGCCAGAAAGATCACCCTGGGGAAAACATGATGTGCGTGAGCACTGACAAGCCTGTTTGGGCAAATGTGTCTCTCTGGTGGGATTAACCAGTAGCAGGGCAGGACATGGGGGACCAGTCTGGGAACCATTTGGTCTCCTTGCCCCATCATATTTCTCAGGGTGACATAGTAAGGGCTATTTTCCGAGGGAGGGGAGAAAAGTGATTTAGTGTTCACATGAAGACTTCCAAGAAAATCAGTATCTCCTCAGCTCAGGAATATCCTCAGCAGATACCTCTGGCTGATGCCTCTTCCCATCTCCAACGAGCTGCTATGCAATGCTCCTCGCTGACATGCCACATGCAGACTACCACAGGGTGGGTGTCACTCATGGTGTGGTTGACACCCAGATATTGAGCCTGGCCTTGATACCTGGCAGTGTCCAGCAGCACCTCCCAGGCCATGGCTCTGCCAGTGGATGTTTTCCCTGGGCATTTTGCAAGATGCAAAGCCAGAAGCAGGGGGTTGGGTCACATGAGGTGACATGGTCCCTTCATGCTCATGGAGGTGACATGGTCTTGGCTGCGGTGGTTTACCTCTGCCCACACCCTCATTCCCCCTGTGCCAGGAGCACCAGGAGTTTCTCCTGGGACTCCTGAGCAGAACAATGTTCACATGCACTTTTGCAGCACGCACAGTGTTGGAGGCTCATGAGACATGCGAGACCTGCTGTGCAGGTGCTGATGCACATGCAGGGCGGCTGAGATACTCCTGACCATGCCAGACTTTCTGCATGGTTTTAACCAACCTGGTTGGGTGCTTAGATGCGGTTGGGAGTGATTTCAATCCTCCCCTCGCCTGGCTGCAGCTCAGGATTGCGGCCAGGTCTCCCAGCAGCATAGACAACCTTAAGGTGGGTATCGTCCTACATCGGCACACACAGATGGACGCATCCAAGAGCTGCAACACACTTTGTTCAGCCACTGGACAGATGTCCCTGGGCAGCCCCATGTCCCACCACGCAGTTAATGCGCTGTGGCAGGTAACACAAGCCCGTCTCGCCCAAGGACAGGTCACTGCTCTGGTCCCTTTGCCCCAGCTCTGGAAAGACACTGTCTTTCTGCCTCCTTTGCTAAGCAACTTGCATGTACATGTCTGTTACTATAAGCATTTTATAACCTTCTGTGTTCAGAGCTTAATTTCTCTCCGTGTTAGGGCTGCCAAAACCCCCAGTCTTAAGCTGCTATTAAACCCTTTAACATTTTTTTTTCACTAGATGTGAAGCTTTCTTTTTATCCTTCTTATCCCCAGATTGGTATGCCTGCTCTTCTGGAGGCAGTTTGGTTTTTTCCCCCATGCTCCCTGCAGCCGTTTCCCAGGGCTGCGTGCAGTCAAGGCAACTGAACTTCTTGCAAGCTGCAATAAATACTGTTAACACAGGGGCAAGTCGAGTGTGAGCTTCTTATACATGTTGTTCTTTAAAGCAGGATTTGGTGGATTCACTTGGCCAGGTGGGGAATGCTCACTGAGGCTTGTAATAAGGTGCTGAAAGACCCGCTGGGCATCGATCCCTATCCCTCTTTTTCTGCAAAATCGCGCAGTGTGTTTTGCTTGTTTCCCAGGAGCCCAATCCCCCTGGCCCTAATGACCGATGGAAAGATGCTGTGACTGCACCAGCCCAGGTCCTGCGTGAGTCGTATTTCAGTCCACACAGATTGGTTTGTTAGGAGCTCCAGGGTAACCAGGGGGAGCATGTGTCCGTGTAGCTAGCAGGAGAAGGGAGTCATATCAGCTCCATGCTTGTAAGGAGGATTTACAGCTTTATAAAAGCAAAAAACACACTTTCAGCTAGCGGGGTTAATGCAGTCTGGAAGGAAATGTCAGCATGCCAATATATCTATGACCTGGACTAATGCTGCAGACCTCGTCCTCCCATAGTCGATGCATTGCAGCAGGGCAATATATGCCATCGTTGCGGGGACTCACGAAGCCCAGCTGGATGCAGGAGGAAGGCTGAGGACCTGTAGAGCCCGCTTGGATCTGCAAAAAGGGAGATGGTCCCTGCTGTTCTGGCCTCAAGAAGTGCCTGGGGCTGGGAGCATTTCTCCCCTGTGTCTGTAAGAGCTGCAGACAGCTCGCAAGCTGCACGCTGACGATAAGTGCCAACACGCTTCCTTGTAAAAGATGTTTGCATAATGCATGTGCGCCCCGACTGCTACGTTAGTCTCTCCGTTTGTCCCACTCTTGAGTCACTAATATCACAGCTGCCTAATTAAAACATGAAAGGATCTCACACAACCTGCCTGACAGAACCAGGGGTAATATTTGGCTTCAGCTTTGCCATGCAGGGAAGGCGTACACACACACACAGAGCTCTTTCCCAGTCTCTTCTGGGTGTCACTGTCTCCGCAGCTGCTCTGCGATACAGTTGCCAGACCTGGCACCTCTGCTTCTTGTAGGTGGTGTAGCCTCGGCTGCTCCAGCCTGGCTGGCATCCCAGGGATTCGGCACGCGTCTGCACCATGGCCCTCTTTCAGCAAAGATTCAAACTTTGTCAGTTCCTGCAGGGAAAAGACAAAAAGGAAAGGGAGCAGCTTTGAGAGAGGTTTAAGGTAGAACATCTGTAGGCAGATGTTAAGCAGCCAATATCCACCAGCTTGGACCAGGAGCTTGCTCGCTCCAAGGATGGGGTCATTGCTACATCTGGATTCATAACACGCTCTTGGGCCACACCTGCTCTAGCAAGACGTTGTTTAGCAGCACATCTCCTAAGCTGCACTGAAGCCCTGTCAGCAAATCAAAACTGACTCAGAATAAAAAAGTGGTGCTGGATACAACCAACACTTTCTGCTTGGTACTTCTAATTTCTGTCTGGCAGGTAGAGGTACAGGTGAGGACTGGTTTTGTTTGCATTTCTGAGTAGCAGTTTTCAGCTATGTTTTACCAATCTCATAGAGCTGCTCTGAGCAGTCACACTCAGAAGGAAGGTGGCAGATTATCCCCCTTGGTCCTAAGGGTGGCCCAGGTTGGTTCAGAGAGCACAGGATGTGGTCAGTGGCTCAGGAATGGTTTAATTCTCTTGAAAGAAAAAAATGACCAGGAACTGCCACTGCCACAATTCAGGTCAGATTCCCCAAAACTGAAAAAAATGAACTTAAAAATAGTGCTTTTCCAGGACTACATTTAGGAGGTTCTCTTTATTTACTACTGGTTTTGAGCTCTGTGTGAAGTCTTATATTTGTTTTCTGCATCATGGAAAGGGGAAGCTGAGATCCACTATGTGGTCATCTGGCTTCAGGGGCTGGGACTTCAAAACGCTCCTTGGAAAGATCACAGGATTTGTGACACGAGGGATGTCACAGAGACAGCATAGCCTGAAGGCACGCAGAGAGCGGCTTTCGGAAACTGCGAGGACCGAAGAGGGTCCTACCGAAGGGTCAGGTTGTAAAGCTCTCCCTTCCCCTCTGCCTGTCGTTCCCAGCATATGCTTTCAGTGCATGGTATTACACTGTGAGCTTCAGGCTGCTTGACAGCAAAATCCCTGTTTTCCAGGAAAAAAAGTGTGGAGCATATGGTAAAAACAAGGACTGGGTAAAAAATATGGCCAACATTGCCACCAGGGCAATGCAGTGGTGTCTGCTCAGCCCAGGCATCAGTCTCGCAATCAATCAGGCATCAATCTCTCTCTGCTTCAGAAAAGCTGAGCAATCCTCTGTTCGGCAAAGTAAGAACAAGTTAGATCTGGAGCCTCATCGGCTTTTGTCATCCTTGCAGCCCCTGTTGCTTTCCCTCCTGGGTTTGCTCATCAGCAAAAGTGCTTGTTCTGAAACAAGAGCTTCTTCCACCATGTTCTGGCATTGATCCTTCAGGCTGTAATGCTGGATTTGTACTATTGCTGCTAGTCCACGAGCTGCAACTGTGACATGAGCCCAGAACCACCAAAAAGGAGGGTGAGACTCTGCACAGGTCTGCTGAAGGCAGTGCCATCTTTAAAAAACCTTGTAGATGGATTAGAAAGGGACACAAGCTACAGGATTCATGTAGGAAGGCTACATCAAAACTCGGTCCAAGCCCAGGTCTACTTTGCAGAGATGCAAGCCTTTAAGCAATGCCAAATATAAGCAGGTTTTTGACAGGACGCTCTGGTGTGGGATCAGGTCTCCCCTTGAAACCTGCAGCAACACGTTGTGGTTGCAGCGACTGAATTACACCCTACTATAAGACCTGATTCCTAGAAGAAATGTCTCTGCTTTCCAGGGCTACTGCGGATCTCGCTGTCCCATGGTACACTGGCAGACACTGATTGCTCTTTAAGTTTTTAAGTGTGTGGGGCGAATGAGGGTCACAGTAGAAATACGAGATATTATCTGCGAAAACATGTGCAAATACAAGCACTTGCAGCCAGCTCTTCTCGTTACAAGCTCTCTGCCGGCTGACGCTCTTCCTTATGTTGGCATATAACTCAAGATGTGCTGGGTGAGCACATCCTGACGCAGAGCATCAGGGAGGGCTGGAGATTCAGAGCTGAGACTGAAGTAATCCAACTATGCATAATTCAGCAGCCCTCCCACTTGCATAATTTATCCATCCTTATTCCTACAAACTTCCAGCATTGATATGAAAGGAGATGTGCCTTTGGCTTGCTTGGAGGAATGATCAGCTGTTAGCTGTGTCTCACAGTGCTCGTATTAATGAGGCAGAGCTTGGCATATGTAAACCTGAGCAGGTGATGCTCCTTAAAAAGAAACATCCAATATATTTTAGAGAGGTAAGTCTTCCACTGGGAAACTTCAACACAACGTTCTCCTAAGTCACTTCTGTCTGTTTTTTAACTCCTCTTCTACAGGTTTGGTTGTTCTGTAAACAGAGATGACTTCTCAATTGCATTGAGAGTTGGTTGCTCCATTGTAGGATGCCAAATGCTGCCAATATTTGGATCATGTACCTTGTCTTGCTATATCACTAGGATTTAAGCACAGGCATCCACTAATGCAAGATGCTGCTTGTTATTGTGGCCTTTTTCCTGTATCTCATTGATGAATGCTAACCTTGTGCTTGGTCTTCACTGTTGTCCAGCCACCGCCATCTGGACGGCAGTCCCCAACTAAGAACACAGTGAATGGAAGTCCCTCCAAATGCCCACGGTTTGTCAAAATCAAGAACTGGGAGACAGGCTCCGTGCTTCATGACACTCTGCACCTCAAGACAGCGATGGTGAGTAGAGTTGATAGGACTGGCCAAAAGTTGTCTGAGCATAATTGAGTGGATCACAGTGTTTCCAAGATGGCTTCACCTGGAAGTGCAGAACTGGATGAATTCAGGCCAGTCTTGTCTCCAGTGATGGCTGAATTTCAAACCTCTGGTGGAATAAACTGGGTGAGAGGGAAGCCCGTCTGGGATAAACCAGGAAAAGCATATGACTTTATGCCAAGCTGGGGCAAGAATCTAGCGAGCCCCAATTGTCCGTATTGTGTGGGACAAGAGATGGCTGCACGAGTAATGTCTTACACAACATTACTGATAGGTGTGAAAATGAGAAAGCTGGAAATGTACCTGTTTGTCAAAGATGCCACCGACTTCTGCATAGCTAATTTTGACTTCCCCCAGCTCATGTAACCAAAAGTGCAGCATTAACCCAAGACACGCTTATCTCCTTCTGTCTCATCAGGCCACTGCATGCACCGAGCAGATCTGCATGGGCTCCGTAATGACCCCTAGCCAGCACATCCGCAAGTCAGAAGATACCAGGACAAAAGAGGAAGTTCTCCTCTTGGCTAAGGACTTCATTGACCAGTACTACTCCTCCATAAAGAGGTAAGTATTGGCCAGAGAAGGTTGCAGGCCCTGGCTGCTGCTTATGCTGAGATGTCACATATGATCTGATGTTTCACACTTGTGAGTCAAAGCAGGGTGAGACTGTGGTGCTCCACATTCAGCTGCTGCTTCAGGCGAATTTCATTCCTAGCATTTGTTGTGCAAATTACTGACCTCTCCCATTTGCACTTGGTCGTCTGTTATCTGAAAGCACACACACACGTGTGTGTGTGTGCGCGCGCACGCACATGTGCTTAAGAAAGAAAGAACTCATGCCCAGGTGGAGAGCAGCAGGATTCCCTCTCTTCCACCTGGGTTGGTGACTGCCATCTCCTCCATTCCCCACACGTGCAGATCTGGCTCCAAGGCCCACATGGAAAGGCTGGAGGAAGTGACCAAGGAGATTGAAGCCACTGATACCTACCAGCTGCGGGACACAGAACTGATCTATGGAGCCAAGCATGCCTGGAGAAATGCAGCCCGCTGTGTGGGCAGGATTCAGTGGTCCAAGCTGCAGGTGAGCACCAGCACAGCTGGAGACAGCTGGCAGGTTGCCTGGGATGCACTGGAGTTTTGGAGAGGCAAAACTTGCTCTTCAGATACCTGGGGAAGCACAGCACAGGTACAGTTTGGAGTGCTCAGCACACAGCAGCTACGCTCTCCTTGACAGCTTTGGGGATGCACAGGCTGGGAAGTCAGCAGGAGCTGGAAAAGCATCTGTGGGGTAGGTGTAGCCAAGGTGTCTGTGTCTGAAATGGGGCCAACTGGAAGCTGGTGCTCTAGAGAAGATTGTCCAAAATCAGATACTGCTCCAATATCTTACATGCTGCTTCCAAAACTGTTGCTCTGCCTGGAGAGAGGCAGCAGGACACACTCAGTCTTGGTACATAGATGCTATGGCAGGAGAAGATTTGGCTCAGTGCCCTTTTGACTATCTGGAAGTGTAGGGTAGGATCTGAGTTAGTGATCTCTAGTGGAAGCCCTTGGTACGGAGGTGACATCTCCCTCTGTAACCTGGAGGACAGCTCAAGTGCTGCTGAGCAATTCTTGTGGCTGCTTCACAGAGCGTATAGGCACTGCCTGGGGCCGGGGGGCTGGGCCTCCTTCACTCCCAGCTCAGCCTTCAGCTCTTCTCTTCCACTGTTTCTTTTGGCCTATCTGAACCTTGGGAGGAGCCATTTCTGCAAGAAGTTGTCTTCAAGCCTCCTGTTGTCCCTCTTTCCTGGTTTCCCCGTCCTTTTGTAGATGCCCCATCCCTGGAAATATTCAAGGTCAGGTTGGACAGGGCTCTGAGCAACCTGGTCTAGTTGAAGATGTCCCTGCTGATTGCAGGAGGGTTGGACTAGATGACCTTTAAAGGTCCCTTCCAACCCAAACCATTTATGATTCTATGATTCCCCATCCTCTCAGTGGATCTCAGGCCTGACTGATACCTGTCCTATTTCAGCTTTGAGTCTTGATCTGCAAGAGACAAAGAGTAGAAACCAAAACTGTTGGTGGATAAGTCAGGAACAGCAGCAGGTTGAGAGCACTGGATCAAGGAAGTTTTTGCCTGAGCAGCAGATGACTCACCTCTCCAAAGCAGAAGGGGCAGCTGGATTAGACATCCACATGTTGTAAAGGCAGGGAACACATAATTGTGGAGCTTTAGATACCTAACAAGTCACGGTGGCCTCTAGGGCTTTCCCTGTGCTGTGTTTCGTCTGCTTGGCTCTGCCCTAGGAGTTGGAGCATCCTGTAGCATTGCCACAATTGCTTCCACTGTTTCAGGTGTTTGATGCCCGGGACTGCACCACAGCCCATGGGATGTTCAACTATATCTGCAACCACATCAAATATGCCACCAACAAAGGAAACCTCAGGTGAGCCACCAGGTCACCAGGGTTTATATCCGAAGGCCTCTGGATGTGTGTCAACCCAGCTCTGGGCCCTGCTGACAGTGTCTCCTTTAGCAGCCGCTGCACAACAGGATGGTTGTAGCCAGCACCTGTCCTGGGGAGCATTAGAAGGACCTGATATCAGGGGAAGGTGTCTTGCTGGTTCAAGTATCTCTCTTCTCTGTGGGACCTCAAAGGGCAGATTTTCCAATTATTTCTCCTTTGCTATATTCTGCATCAAATGCAGAGCACGGGCTGCTCTTCAGATCTATCTGAAACCCCATGTTAGCAGCCAGCTTTTGCCTGGAGTGGGATTGCTGGAAACATTCCAAATTCCAGAGCTGGAGTGCACCCGGCCATGACTTCTTCTAGTGAAGGAAATATAATAAATGTTTGGGGCTTGTCCAAGGCACAAGCAGAGGTGGTGCACAGGGTGGTGGCAGGCAGGGGAAGCACCTTTCCCCTGCAACACTTTGCCGTTCCTCTGATGACCCCTGTCCTGTGCCCTTGCAACATCCTCAGCACTCACCAGCGCTGCCTCTTCCTTCCAGATCTGCTATTACCATCTTCCCACAGCGGACGGACAGCAAGCACGACTTCCGCATCTGGAATGCCCAGCTCATCCGTTACGCTGGCTACAAGCAGCCTGACGGCACTATCCTGGGAGACCCCGCAAACGTGGAGCTGACGGAGGTACCGGCTGAAGCCATCCTTCCTGGGCACCATGGGCATGGGGCTGGTGGGGGCATGCAGAAGCTCTGACCATCCCAGGAGTGAGGAGAATGCTGGGTCAGGCAGGGTTTATCGCACCTACTGCAGTGCCACAAAGTGAAGCTGGATTTATCTTACCCTCGGATATTTTCCCAGGAATAAAAGCTGTTTCCACGCAACAGGAGTTGGTCATAGCTGCACCAGAAGACTCTTATCTCATTTTGCTTTTGCTGAGAAGGGGTCACTGAGTGGTGCTGAGGGAATTGCTGGAAGAGGACATGTGTGCCCACTGCTGACCTGGGACAGTGGGAATCAGAAATGAGATTTGCCTTTTGCCACTGTCTGTTGGCGCTGCCCACACAGCACCAGTGCTCTGCTCAGCTCTTCCCAAACTCCTCTGCTTTTCTCACCCATTTTCTCCTTCACCATTACAGGCACAAATAGGGTAAGCAGCTTTTTCAGAGCCGTGATCCTACCTGGGGATCTTGTTCTAGGCTCATTTTCAGCCCAAATCCCCCTTACGTGGCCATGGGTTGGCTGTGACAGGCAGCCCCATGTCGTAGCTCCTGTGGATGGAGGTTATTACTCGATAGTAAGGGCTGAGCAGAGATGCTGTTAGGAGACACCGCTCAGTGCCATGCAACTCCCTGCCCATAATGCTTGAAGAGCAGGTGATCTGCTGGGACTTCTAAATCCCATCTTTGTTCTGCCTGCAGATCTGCATCCAGCAAGGGTGGAAGGCACCGTACGGGCGCTTCGATATCCTGCCTCTGCTCCTCCAAGCCAACGGCAACGATCCAGAGCTCTTCGAAATCCCTCCAGAGCTCGTGCTGGAAGTGCCCATCCGGCATCCCAAGTAAGCCCTGAAACTGCTCGAGAGGATCAGTAGGACTCAGCTCCTCTGGTTTCACCCTAAGCCATCTCCTGTGCATGGCCTTTCCTTGTTGTGGCTTGGGTGCTTTACTCTTCCAGATGTTCCCTCCACTCTGATGTAAAGCTGGCAGAGCCTGGAGGTGGAAAGCAAGTTGTGTCCTTGTCTCAGGGCTGGTTTCCTTTTCCTTGAAGTCTCCCAGGACTTACGCCACTCTACAATGCTCCTGATATATTGCTTTCTCCCCATAAACAGCCCCTAAGGCAGATATTGCCTCCAGGAACCGTTCTGCTCATGTGTCCTTCAGCCTGGTTGCTGGTAGCAAAGTAACCTCCTCCATTCCCCTGCCTGCTTTGGGCAGGGGAGCTCTAGCTGATTGCCTAACCCTGTTGTATCCCGGCAGGTTTGAATGGTTTAAGGACCTGGGCCTGAAGTGGTATGGTTTGCCAGCAGTTTCCAACATGCTCCTTGAGATTGGTGGCTTGGAGTTTTCCGCCTGCCCCTTCAGCGGCTGGTACATGGGCACAGAGATTGGGGTCCGGGACTATTGTGACAACTCTCGCTACAACATACTGGAGGTAATTCCCCCTCCTCCAGGAGGCTAGGCGCTCCTGGGGGGCAGTGGGTGTGTGTGAAGTTACTGGAGAGCAGGCAGGACACTGGGGGGGTGTTATCTTGGGTGGGAGAGTACAGGACACCCAAGTCTCCCTTCAAGAGAGCAGTTATGTTCTCCTGGAGCCACATGGCCAAGGGTGTGATGGGCTGGCAAGTTTTTTTGTGTCCTATGGGGCCAGCTAGCATCTAACACAGCGAGTGTGATGCCTGTTGAGGTCCCCATAGACTTCTCAAAGCATCTTATAGATCAGCAGGCACCTGGTCATGTGCTTGACTGAGGTCAAGTGTGAAGATGTAGTGGGGCTGAGAAGGTGCTGAGGCACTTGGTGACTCCTCAGGGACATGCCTGCTCATGGGGACCCTCCATCTGGCCCCTCTGGAGCACTCTGCCATGGCTTGGGGACTTTCCACACTGAGGACAGGGTGAGTCAGAGACAAAGCCAAGACATGGGGAGGTGCTGGAACAGGAGATCTGCACTCAACAAGGGTGGCTCCTTTGCCCTTCCTAGGGGTGCGCTGTGTTACTTGGAGGGGCTGCTTGAAAACCAGAGGGATGAGAGCAAGTGTGTGTGTGTGCACACACGCGCATCTGTGATAGTGTCTGGGGGAGGACTCCAGGTAGAAGAAACAGTCTGAGAAAGAACAGAGTTTGGGAGCAGCAGGGGTCTGGCGTGGGAAGGGCTCTGTTCCTCCCAGCACATGGATCACCACCATCTCCTGCTGTCCCCTGGACCCACCCATTTCCTCTCCTCCCACAAAGAGCAACTGTTCTTGATGGCCCTTTCCAGCAGCATTTAGTCATCTTCCTGTGCCTGGGGGAGGAAGGGAGGCCAGGCTGGCCTTGCTCCTGTCATGGAGAGGAAAAGGCACATCTTCTCAGAGGAAGGCAAAATGTCAGCCCTTCGTTGCAAGTGTGCTGCCCTGCCCTGTGGGTGCCTTGTGTTGGCCTGCGTCCCTCCTCTGAGTTCCTCTCCCCAGAAAGAGATCTTCAGTCCTTGGTTCTTGGCCATTAAAAGTGTTCACCTTCTACCATGTTTTGTTACAGCAAGTGGCCAAGAAAATGAATCTGGATATGAGGAAAACTTCATCGCTGTGGAAGGACCAGGCCCTGGTGGAGATCAACATTGCTGTGCTGTACAGCTTCCAGGTACCTGAATAGCAGGACCCTGTTGTGTTTGGGTCAGGCTTGAGGGACACAAGTATTGGATGGGACAAGGATGGAGACATCTGCCCAAGGACAGTGGCAGCAGCTGATACACCCAGTTGAAATTGTGCCGTGCCTTCCTTGTTTTGGGCTGTTCCAGGAGCCTGCAGTGAAATTTAATAATCTCTGTGCCCTGGATGTTGCAAAGACATCACGGCCAGTGTCTGAGCTCTGCTGGTCCAGAGGGAGTGCCCCGAGAGGGCAAGATCCAGACCTTCTGTCCCATCCATGAGGCAAGAATTGGCCCAGGTTCTCCTCTCACTTGCACTTAAAGGTTGAGTAGCAAAACCTGGCAACCCAACTTCAGAGGGTGGAAGCTGGGATCCAGAGCTGGATCAGAACTGCTCCTTGTGTTGTGCAAGCCATGAATGAGTTCCCCAAGGGGCTGAGCAGGGGATGCTCCATCCCATTCATGCCATCTTAGTCTTTGCTTGGCCCATGACAAATAACAGGAGGAACAACCATCCCATAGCACATCTACTCAGGAAGGACAAGGGCAGCTTCTCAGCCCTGGAAGATGGCACTGCTCAGTGACTGTGCTCCTTGGGAAGGCCAGGGTCAGCAGCCACCCAGTGTCATCTCCAAAGGTACAATCCTGTAAGACCATGGGAGTGAGGCATATTTGGGTCAAACAGCTGCAAATGTAAAATTTTGGCTTTTGCCTTCTGGGGAGCATTAACCCACAGTTGTTGGCTCTGCTCTCTTCTCCCTCAAACAGAGCGACAAGGTGACCATTGTGGATCACCACTCAGCCACTGAGTCCTTTATCAAGCACATGGAGAACGAGTACCGATGCCGTGGAGGCTGTCCTGCCGACTGGGTGTGGATTGTCCCACCAATGTCTGGCAGCATCACCCCAGTTTTCCATCAGGAAATGCTCAACTACCGTCTCACACCTTCCTTTGAGTACCAGGTACTGTCCGCGCCTTACCTTCCACCAGTGCCGCGTGCCCAAAGAGCAGGGTGGGAGCTGGAGCTCAGCAGATGCAGGAGAGGGACACCATCTAATCCTTTCAACAAGCTGTCCCTCAAGGCAGTGAAGTCCATGAACAAGTATAATTCATGATTCCCCCTAATGTGGTGTAATAACCCCCTGGATGTTACACCTTTTCCCAGGGCAATGGGAACATAGCACATGCTGAGGCCCCAACTTTTACCCTTGGAAGCGGAACTAAGCAGAGTTCCTCCCTTTGGAATTGCCTAATTTTGCACTTTGATGGGTAGGTGAGGAAATGACCTGGTAGTCACCGTATCCCTCCTCCCTCCAGCCTGCAGGTTTGAGTGGATGGCTCCTGCCAGCTTGGGGATCCAACAATTTGATGGAGGGAGCTCCTGCCCAGCAGGCCAAGCAGCGGGCTGAAATGCTGGTGCTGGAGTATTTAACACTTCAGACCATGGGAAAAAGGGCCCTAAGCAAACATGCCCTCATTAGCCAACCATCCCTGCTCCGGTCGTTTTCACACAATGTGACCTTTAGTCAAGAGCCCTTAAGGAACAATCACAAAACAGAAGCAGTCTGTTCATTTCTATAACCAATCCACTAGGAACCCCGATGGTTCCTGGCCCTGATTACAGACAGCCGCCTGCGAGGGCACTGAATTAGCTTCTGTGTGCTTGTTCCTTGCTTCAGCTGCCTCCCCTTCCCAAAGGGCCTCTTAGGAAAAAAAAAATCTGTGGGCTGGGGAGGGGGAAGGATGTGTTTCCATCACCTCTCCCCTTCTGGTGTTGACTGCCTTCTTTTTGCTTGTGGTCTATTAATGCCCATCTCAGAGGTGAGATGGCATTTGGCCAGATGCTGTTACAAGCCAGCAAGGTTTTATTATATGGCAATTTTTCTGTGCATACTCCATTGCCCAACTGCTCCAAGAAACCCACGGGGCTCCAAGGATCAGGGACCTATACCAGAGATCAAGAGCTGTGAAGAGGTCAGCTAGTCCTCCCCTAGAGTGACTAGAGGAATTCAATGCTCAGTGCTGTGGATACAGCGTTTCTCGATGGTCTGAGCACTGCCCATCAGCCACTGCTGCTCTTCTCTCTCCTAGCCGGACCCCTGGAACACCCATGTCTGGAAAGGGGTCAATGGGACTCCTACCAAGAAGAGGGCCATTGGCTTTAAGAAGTTAGCAAAGTAAGTACCAGTGGACTTTGAAAAGCCCTGGAGTGCTTGGGGCTGGTCCTGATTTTGGGCAGCTCTGTTTGCTGTGCTGTTTGATGGCGCTACCGTACGGATGTGTGCAAACTGATGGGTTGTGAGCCTGGATCTCAGGCCACTGAAGGCTTTAGCTGCCAAGATGGACATTTGGAGAAACAGACAGTCCTTTGAACACCCCATTAGACCACCAAAAGGTGAGTGACCAGGTGAATACTGGATGTTGCATATAGTCTCTTCTCTCAAGCTGGTTCACTCTCCAGTAAGGTGGTCTTCAATGCTCAGGAATGGCTTTCTCACTTTGTGGGGGTACATTGCCTATTTCTGCCTTCACAGCCTCCTGGGGCAGAGAGATCACCCATCACTGTTCAAGGCCATGCTGGCACAAGCAAGATGAAACTCGTGTCCATATTTCCCTTTTTCTCACTGACTCTTTAGCTACTTGAGGAGCACCTGTCTCCAGTGCGTGTCTAAACCTCCAAACACCCACTTGGAAAGGAGGGGAGAGATAGGAATGAGGAATGTCCCTACAGGTAGCAGATGGATCAGGGCCGAGCCGAGGTTTGCACTTCATGGCCAGTTGACCCCTAGTAATGGGCCACGCGAGTCCTTCTCTCCTGCCAAAGCTCCCAGTCAGCAGGGGTGTAGGAATGAAGTGCAATTTGGACCCTTTGGCTGATCCTGGCCTGAATGCCTCCCCCGTAGGCCATTGGCAGAGAGGTTCTTGTAGGAGCTGCTGGCTCTGCAGTAGCAGAGCCCTGGACCAAGATTTCGGGGGGCTGGGTCTGCCCTGGTATCTGTGGCCAGGCTGCCAGGTGGCCTTGTGCTGTTCACAGCATCTCCCCATGCTTCAGTTTCCCCGAGTCCCTACTATCAGTTTGTTCCCACTCTTCAGCTGTCACCTTCTGTAAGCTGTTTTCCATGGTGCATCCGTAAACACGATCAGCAGCTGATGAATGTGCTCCTTAGGCTGACACCGGTGCCTGGGTCTAGGCTGCAGCCCGGGGCTGGTGGAGGGCGCAGGAAGATTAATTGAGCCATTGAGTTAGAAGAAACAATGCTTTTATTTGTGTGCGTGTGATTGATGAATGATTCTACAAAAATGTGAGCATGGCAGGTAATTTAAAAAAAAAATCTCCATTGTTCCTGATGGGGGCGGGGGGGTGGAATTATTTCTGTAATTCACCATTAATCCTGCCTGGATCTGAGCTAATCAGCTGAACAAGTGGTGGACTGAGCCCAGCAGTCCTGAGTGTTGCACTTGGCACTGGTCGCAGCATGATCTTTATGCCTGTTCAGACAGGCTGTGCTGGTTTTGGCCAAATCAGAGCATTCAAACCTGCAGTCCCTGCCCATCCTGCCCCTTCCCTCCCCTGGGCCAGTGTAAGCCCTGGGGACAGGGCACACTACCCTCATGGGAAAGCAAAGGGGCAACTTTAATATGCAGAACTACGCTGAGGAATGATTGCATAGCAGCAAATATAAATGCTCCTGAAGCTGACTGCTACATGGAGGGGAGCTGCCTGGAGGAGGCAAGACATACCAGCCTGGTGGGGCTTCTTCCTCTTCTTTCCTCCCCTTTTTTCTCCCCCAGGTGATTTTCCAAACCTAGAGCATTTTTTCCCTCCTTGGCAGGAGGGGCAGGGGGAAGCTGGGCTTCTCTTCTCCTGCCAGTGTAACCAGTCCAGCTGCAACCTCCATGCCCCATAACTCATCTGAAGGGGGGGTGGGAGTCCTGCTGAACTTGATCACTCAGGGCAGGGGCTGATCACCCTGTCAAAGTGAATCAAGCAGCCCTTATGCTTGCAAAGGCCACAGAGAGCTTTGTGCTCTCTCGACCCCACAAAAACTGCCCCTTCCCTATTGCAACACACCAGGCTAAATCCAGACCTGTCTTTCTGGTGGCCCCATTTAAAGGCTTGATGGTCCACTTACAAAAGGTGAAGATATTCTGCACTTAGGAAAAGTAATGTTGATGTCCAAATTCTGTGACTATGAATGACCCTAAAATAATAAACTTGTCACACTGGACTTGGTGCCCCACTGTGCAACCCAAAACTGGCTGATGACAGCCTCCCTCGTCTCCCGTCGCTGTGCTCCCACTGGTGCCAACTGATCCAGCAGCATTAGCATAGATAAGGAGCCAGTGTTTCTAGTGCTGCATCACCTTGGCCAGCATTAGAGAGGCCGGTGACCTCCCAGGGCCTCTCTGCCCTGCTGTCAGAGCTGAGCCAGTGGGGAAAACTGAAGCAAACGCATCCAGTCATGATTGCAGCCAGGGGAGGCAGCCGGCTAGACACAGCCCTGCAAATGCTCAAATAAACGTGCAACCTCAGCCTCAGGAGGGCTGTTCCTCTGAGTAAAGTTCATAGCGTCGCTGGAGTGCAAATCAAAGGGACTACAGACAGCCTCGTCTGACCTCAGTGTCTCGGGGCTTTGTGTGTGATGTGTGGAGCCCGGGTGCTTCTGCTTGGCTAGGACACCTCCTGCAGAAAGGCAGCCAGGTAGGATTTAAAGACACAAAGAGATGGAGAAGCCACTGTTCCTCCTATAGCTTGGGCTCTGGTTGGTCTCCAGCTTTTCCTTTGAGGTTATCTGGTCGCTGCTTTCAGTGACTGCTGCCCCTGATTCTTCTTCTGCCTCTCTGTCCCTGCAGAAAGACAACCTCCACACCTGGTTTAGCATTTTCCTCCTTATACCCATTCAGGTATTTCAGCTCTGTGTTCAAACTCCCCCATCCAGTCTTCCTCTCTGACAAGTCAAGACAAACACGCTCTTCCATAGCTTCCCTGTTTGGCATATAACAACAAAAAAAGTGATGCTCCAAGGCTTTAAGGCAGGATGTTCATTTAATAATAAATAAAACAGTGTGAATAGTCTGGGCTAGAGGCACTGACAAGGAAGCAAGCTGTCTTACCGGGATTTATTCTTGCTACCTAGGGCTGTGAAGTTCTCAGCCAAGCTGATGGGACAGGCCATGGCCAAGAGGGTCAAAGCGACCATCCTGTACGCCACTGAAACAGGGAAGTCACAGGTCTATGCAAAAACTCTGTGTGAGATCTTCAAGCACGCTTTCGATGCCAAGGTATTGTACTAGCTCCCAGCACCTGCAAGACTATGTTTGCATCTGGGTGGCCCAAGGAAACACGTGGCCGTTGGAAAATACACGGCTCAATTCATGTGGAGCTTCCCAGCCACCAAGGGTCTTCAGCAGCTCCCCGGATGTGACCTGGTGGGTCTGGATTGAAGCCTGCACATGAATAGCATTTCCAGCTAATGCTCCTGCAGGCATTGTGGCATACACTTGTCTTCTGCCTCTCAGGTGGTATCCCCATGGTTTGTCCATGTCCCTTGAGGCTCTTGTTCTCATCCTCCCTGTGTGGAGATCATGCACTGGCATGGAGTCAGCAAGGAGATGCTGCTCCTATACCCAGGTGGACTGGGGTCCACCCTGGGAGACTAGCTGGTGGTAGAGCTCCCCACCGAGGGCCTCTTGCTAACATCTCTGTTGCTCCCAGGTTATGTCCATGGATGAGTATGACATCGTGCACCTAGAGCATGAAACCATGGTCCTGGTGGTCACAAGCACATTTGGCAATGGAGACCCACCTGAGAATGGAGAGGTAGGGCAGAGTGCGGGCATGGGTGACTATGGCAGGGACGTGGGCAGAAGAGCAGTGGTGGGGAACAGGGAAGAGCATCTTCTTTTTGCTCAGCCTGAGCTGGAATGCCCAAAACAGGTCCACGTTCTGTGTGATACCTGGTGCTGTGCCTGCCTGCCTCCAGCCTGCTCTGAAATAGGGATATCTACTTATTCCCTGCTGTGAGATGAGTAGCTAATCTGTTGCTAAATTCATCCTGTACAACTGATGTCAGTGTCACACAAAAGGTGCCACCCCCTGGGCTGGGGAGCTACGACCTCATCCAGCCCTGTACAACAGTGTTGCAGGCTGCTCAGAACAGCAAGCAGAGAGCCGAGCCGCAGTCCAGGCTTTGGTCACATCTTCATTTCCTGCAGAGACCGGCAAAACTGATGGCCTTTTTTTATTTCTTCTCTGTAGAAATTTGGCTGCGCATTAATGGAGATGAAGAATCCCAACTCCAACCTGGAGGAGAGGAAGTAAGAGCACCCCAAAACCCTCCCTTCCCACTCACAACCCCAGCAAGCAGGCAGCCCTGCAGCCGGGACAACCTGCTTCTCTGCTTCCCTCCTCTCAGAAGGGAGTGTGAAATCCTCATGCAGGTTTCAAGTTTGCAAAGGTCCAAGGGATGGAACCTGCCTGGAGAGCCAGGGGATGGAGCAGGTGGAGGTCCCAGGGAGCACAAAAGCACTGAGTCAGGCATGCTTGTGGACTCCAGCTTGTAATTCCCTGGACTGGCATTTTAAAGCTTCTCTCTTCAGCTGTAAGAGGCAGGCATCTACAAAAAAAAAACAAATAAAAGGAGGAATTCCCCCAAAATCATCGAATCTGAGAGCTGGGACTGTCCAGGAGACACCAAAATAGTAAGACTTGGAGGTAAAAGGGAATTCCCAGCTATGTGGATGTAGATGGGGGAGGGCTTAAGAACCAAATTTAACTTCTTGCATCATGTGAAAATATTCCTAGGGAAAATAAGAGCTGTTATAGCTTCTGGCTGTGATGTTTGTAACAGTGAGTCTGGAACTGGTACCTTGGAGACAGGGTCTAGGGTTTTAGAAAATCCCCCATTGGTGGAAGCTGAGCCTCGAGCATCTCGGTGCACATCCCAGAGGCAGCCGGCAAAGTGTTAATCATTTGGGGCCTCCTTTTATTTTAGCTATTAAGTACAGTATATTTTGCTCAACTGGGACACTGCTCTGCTCTGGAGTCTCTCTTGAGCTAACACAGCCATGCTTGCAACTGGCAAAAGGCTGCTCCTTAATTAAGGCAGAATTAGCACTGGCCAGTGATGCAGTGCAATTAAACTGCCCTGACTTTCTGCTTGAGTAGTGCAGACCAGCGCCGGTGGGGCTGCAGAGCGGTGACGAACACCACTGGCCAGGGCAGGGACCGATTTGTACCTCTCTGCTGCTGGCGACGCAGCAGCCCTGAAGTGGTCTCCTTGCTGTGCAGCCAAGTCATCTGATGGATCCCTGCAGAGCTTGCAAGCCGAAAACCCATTAGGTTTCTAATGGCCTCGTGCCTTAATGGGGACAGCTGACAAAACAGGACGTGCAGGCTGCCCTGGAGGTGTCTGGATGGAGAAGGGCCATTTTGCACGTGGTTCTTACCCCAAGGATCTTCACTTTTTGGGGTTGGGTTGGTGCAGCAATGGGTTGGGTGCAGAGGTGCCACCCGTGGCAAGCCAGGCAGGTTTGAGGAGGACAAAAGCACCTGAGCTTGGTGCTGGCTGTTCCAGCCACCTCTAAATGTAATTTAAGGGACTGGCAGGAGTTTCTAAGAGCCGGGACAGCCTGTGGCTTGGTTACCTGACAGCAAAAGTGGTCAGAGTGCTGGAAACAGTGACCTGCGAGGACAGATCAAAAGGGTGAGAGCTATTTTATCTGGAGAAGAGGAGACAGAAATGCAGTGCGGTAGCAGACTTCACATATGGAAAGGTGACTGCAGAGGTGGAGGGAATAAATTACTCCCCGTGGCCCTCCCCCCGGGACAGGCCAAGAGGTAGGCTCTGGATGGTAGGAAGAGATACTGATGTTAAGCATGAAAAAAAGCTTTTGCAATGAGAAAAGATGGCCTGGAGGAGACTGTCTGGGGAAGAAGGGCAGTGCCAGCCTGGCATCTGCAGCAAAGGGCTGGATAGAGCAGATCCTGCCCATGCACCCCATGGACTCCCAGCTCCATGTCCACCAGGGGATGCTGAGGGTGGCTGAGACCCCGCAGGGTGGGGATCGGTGGCCTCTCTAAGCCACAGTGTCTCGAGGAGCCTGCCAGGGTACTGCGGCCGTTGCTCTCCGACAAGAGCCCAGGGGTTTTGCTATGGTTGTATATTTGGTTCATTCTGTCTTACAGCAAGGGTTTTCCAACGGTTTTCAGAGGCATTCATAAACCATTCCTATTTAAAGACCCGCTGCTAAAATGTAGCCCATCCTTCAGCAGTTATCCCCTGCTACCAGGACCTATTCATTTCAGCAAAATCTGCTGGTGCCCCGACCTTGAGCCCAGCACCCAAGTGGGGAACATGGGCTTCATGCCCATCTAAACTGGTGGGCTGTGCTGCCCTGCCTTCACCACGTAACCCGGGGTGAGTACATGGCCCAGGGGCAGCAGAGAAAGAAGTGGGTCCATCCAGATGGAGTGAAGCAGAATAGCATGAGAGATCTGGGCAGAAAGGAGGAGGCTCCAGAGCAGACGTGGAGCACAGGGCTCTACGACCCTGGCAGTTATTTTGCTCAGGGGTTGTCTCCTCTGCGTGGTGTGCCGGGTGCAGGAGGTCTGCTGTGACTCATCCACACACTACTGCTTCATTGCTCTTGCAGTATATTTAGAAACACTTGTGTAGAGCAATTTTTGAAGATGGTTCAATTCAGAAATACTTCTGCTGTTGTCAGATTTTCTCCTCCGCTCCCCTTCCCCCTCCTCATCCCCTCTTCTCTCACTCCTTTTTTTTTTTTTTTTCTTCCTATGAATGAAAAACCTTCAGAATATCTGTTCAGACATATACCTGACCTTGTGTGAGACCAGGGAAGGACAGGCAAAGCCAAAGGTCCTGTCAGTTCTGCACCGCTGGGGACAATGTGGTGGCCAACACCTGGGTCAACCCACTGGGAGGTGACTGGAGCACCCCATGGAGCAGACCAGGTCCAGCTGGGGGGATGCAACATACAGACTGCTACGACATAGCCCCGGGAGGGAGCACATTCCTCTGCTCTAGCCACTGATCATGGTGCCTGCTCGTGCCCTGAGCTTGAGCCTGCTCTGGTTTGGTCTCCTCCACAATCCAGTCCCCTCTCAGCATGCAGCCTGGTGGGAACCACACGCACATTTAACACCACTGTAATACTTGATGTTGTTGCTGTTTGCAGGAGCTACAAGGTCCGTTTCAACAGTGTCTCCTCTTACTCGGATGCACGGAAATCCTCAAGCGATGGCCCTGACTCCAGGGACAACTTTGAAAGCACGGGGCCCCTGGCTAATGTCAGGTAAATAGGACGGGGTGGGAGGCAGCAATTTCTTGGGACAGAGCTGGAGCTGGTGCACAGAGCCTCTTTCTTCTACCACAGCTCTTACCTAACACATGATGTATTTTTGCAATGTGCAGATCCCTCCATGCTCCCTCATGCTGATGTTGGCCGTGGTAGCGTGGGAGGGGGAGACATCAGTGTCCCTCCCAGCTCCGTAGCCACAGCTGTGTCACCTCCCTGCAGGTTCTCCGTGTTTGGGCTGGGGTCGCGTGCTTACCCCCATTTCTGCGCCTTTGCCCGGGCAGTGGACACTCTCCTGGAGGAGCTGGGTGGAGAGCGGATCCTACGCATGGGAGAAGGGGACGAGCTCTGTGGCCAAGAGGAGTCCTTCAGGACCTGGGCCAAGAAGGTCTTCAAGGTAACCTGCTTCCCTTGTGCTCCAGGGAGGAGCAGGGGCAGAAGGACACAGGGACAGAGCAAAGCTGCTGGTTAGAGCTGGATCGAAATCCAGCCTCTCCTTCCCTACACTGGGACACCCGTCCATCACCCTGGCCCACAATAAAGAGGCTCTCCATATTTTGGTGGAGCTGACGCTCTGGTTTGTGCTGACTGTCAAACGGTGAGCACTGTGTGGAATTCCTGCATTATCCCAGATGCCTGGGGGAGGAGGGCACCACGAGATATGTCCATGGCCACCAGTACAGCCCTACACCATTGGGATGTGGATGTGTATGTTTTTGATGTGTTGGCTGAGGTGGGTGGGACAAGGGGGGCTGTGGGGCTCGGTCAGAAAAGCCAGGGGCAGCGGGGAGATGCCTGAGAGCCTGGTGCGTGCTGCAGGCAGCGTGCGACGTGTTCTGCGTGGGGGACGACGTCAACATTGAGAAAGCAAACAACTCCCTCATCAGCAACGACCGGAGCTGGAAGAGGAGCAAGTTTCGCCTGACCTACGTGGCTGAAGCCCCAGAACTCACACAAGGTATGAAGACAGGGTCACCCTGGAGGGGTCTAGGTGTGGGGCAGGTGGAGGAGAAGACATAGTGGGCTCAAGTGGCAGCAAAGGGGCCAAATCTCCTTATTTATTCTGTGTCAAATTCCCAGCATTTCAGTCTTGCCTTTCCCCTCCATCACATGCCCAAGGAGCAGTTTGTGATGGTCTCAGGCCCCTCTGGCTGGTCCCTGTCTGTACCTGTAACAGAGATGTTGGGGTATGAACTGATCTCCCTCCTCCTGACCCCATTTTTTGAAGCAAAGAGCTGGAAACCTGGGAGCTTTCCAAGCTCGCTTTGTCCAAATGCCGCTCCACTGAGCGTTGTGGTGCAATCACAGGTCCAGCCCACCGACACCTGGCCCCTCAGCACGGCTCCTGCAGCTGATGATCTGCCACACTGGCTTAGCTCTGCCCAAATTCAGGCTCTTTGCTACCAGCCAGGTGGTACTGGCAGCGAGAGGTGCATGCCTGCACGTGAGGGCATGTCCCTGTGCCTTGTGCAGGTGGTTTCGGAGTCCTCCTCAGTCACTAACAAAAGGGATGCGCGTTTGGTTCCCCCCGTTCTTTCTGATCCCCCAGGCTTACTGAAGCTTTGCAGAAGATGGGGGCAGGAGGGTGGTCGAGCTCACAGTCCACTTGTTGCGGCTGGCGTCAGCCAGATCCAGCCCAAAGGGCTGAACCCGCAGTGGTGGCCGACAGCCCTGCAAAAGCCAGAAGCTGTCTGCTTTGGCCACACTCTGCTGCGTTGCTTCACTGACTCTCCTCCTCCGCAGGATTGTACAGCATCCACAAAAAACGTGTCTGTGCAGCCCGGCTGATCACACGCCAGAATCTGCAGAGCCCAAAGTCCAGGTAGGAGATGCAGCTGCCCCAGGACCTGCGGGAGCTGAATGCACTCGTGGTGCACCCAAGCATCCATGCACACAGTGCTGCAAATATCCCTTGACCCCTGAATGTCCCATGATACCATCTTTGTGCAAATCATCACCAAGGCTGGAAACCACGTTAGCCCAGTGAAGGGTGTTTCCTGCCTTCTTATACAGTGAAATCTCTGCTGCTACATAAATTAACCTGCTGCCTGTAAGGATGAGAAGATGGGTGGCTGCGCTTGTGGAGTGGCAGGGTGCATGCAAAGAAAGGATAAAATTGCTGAAGCAAGAGGTTAAACCAGTTTTCCCTTTTAAAAAGTACCTGAGGGTGAGTCAGCAGCGGGGGGAGGCAGTGTCCTTTCTAGCTCCCTCCTGCAACTTTGGTGACGTGCTCAGCAGGCATCAGGGCTTGGGTATGCTACCACTGCCCAGCACACCCAGCGGCTCTTGAGGCCAGAGCTCAGTGACTCCCTGAAGGACTCCCCCAAAACAAGAACTGCTTTTTCTCCTTTCCCTGTAGCCGCTTGACAATTTTCCTGCGCCTCCACACCAACGGACACCAGGAACTGCAGTACCTGCCCGGGGACCACTTGGGTGTGTTTCCAGGGAACCACGAAGACTTGGTCAATGCCCTGATCGACAGGCTTGAAGATGCCCCTCCGGCCAACCAGCTGGTGAAAGTGGAGCTCCTGGAGGAGAGGAACACAGCTCTAGGTAACCAGGGCCACCTCTATGTAAAGGTGGCCTCTCTCCTCACCCATCCCTTGTAGCAGTTCTTGTAGCATCTCGGGGAGGTAGGTGGCCCCCAGGAGTAATCATTTCCCATCTCACTGGTGCATTTGCCTGCATTGGGAGCACCTCCTTCAACTTCCTCTGCCCAGAGCCATTGCTCATCTGCATTTGGGGTGTAGAGCACGGGTTTGAAGCATGAGCAGGGCCCTGGGGAGAAGATGTTTTCTTGTTCTTCAGAAAAATTAAAGGCGTTTATATTCACATGGAAAGAACAATGTCTAGGACTAGAAAGAATAATTAAAGGATCTTGATGGACCATCCCAACACTGTATTTCAAGGATAAGTCTGATACCCTACTGCCATGCACAGTGCAACAGGAGATGGAAAACAGTATTAACTCAGAGTGACCAAGGCTGAAGGTGGTGGAGTATCAGACTCATATTTGTGCTCATTGTACAGCATCTCACTTGTAGCATGAGGATATCTCATTGACACTTCTTTCCAGCTCTTCATCATTCACTGTCTCAGAGCTGATAAGGGGGAATGAAAGCAAGGATTTGTCCACCTTGGCTCCTATGCTCAGCTGATTCCATGGTTGTGCTGAATTCCCTCCCGGCAGGTGTCATCAGTAACTGGACAGATGAGAACCGTATCCCACCATGCACCATCTTCCAGGCTTTTAAGTACTATTTGGACATCACCACCCCTCCCACACCCCTGCTGCTGCAGCAGTTTGCTTTGTTAGCCACCAGTGACAAGGAGAAGAAACGTCTGCAGGTCCTTAGCAAGGTAAAGCCTCAGACCCCAAGCCCCAAGTTCCTCAAGGCCCTGGGGACAACCACAACCCCAGGGCATTTTCATCCCACACTGGTTAGGCTGAGTCTCTACCCGTGACAGCAGGGCTCCTCCTGCCTGCCTTCACTGCCACCCACCCCAGCTTTGCCATAGGCCCGGTGGGATATTGGCAGGGGCACCTGGCTTGGACAAGGTTGATGCTTCAGCTCTCTCCTTCCTCTCTCCCTTCCTCCCTCTCTCTTTCCCTGGCTGCAGGGCTTGCAGGAGTACGAGGAATGGAAGTGGTCCAAGAACCCCACCATCGTGGAGGTGCTGGAGGAGTTCCCCTCAGTGCAGATGCCCTCCACGCTGCTGCTCACACAGCTCCCCCTCCTCCAACCACGCTACTACTCCATCAGTTCCTCCCCAGAGATGTACCCAGGCGAGGTCCACCTCACCGTGGCAGTGGTCTCCTATCGCACGAGAGGTACCATGCTTATGCAGGGGTCAGTGGAGACAGGCTTGGTGTGGAGAGCAGGGAAAAAGCATTAGCTCGTGGGCAACACCACAAGGTCTTTGGCAGAGAGATGTTATTTTAAAGCCTTTCTACCTGCTGCAGTGACTAGATTCCTTCTACCCATGACACTGCTGTCCCCTGTTATGGAGAATGGCCATCCATCAAAGGGCAGTGTATTGCAGAGATGCCAGATCTGGGTTCAGGTACCAGCAACAGACCAGCCATGGTGGCTCCAAGCTCCACATGTGATCATTTGTTTGCCCACATCACAGTCTACATTGCCACAACTAGCCAGATTTCTGTACCTGTGCAAGCACTGATGTGTCCAAGCAACCTTGGCCATGGTGTAGATGGACACAGCCCCATCATCCCTGTAGCAGGCAGGACACAGGGGAAGACACTGGCCATTCATTTGGGGCTGCGATGGAGGGCTTGTATCCGGAAGCACTAAAGCATGATGCTGCTTCTGCCAAAAAGGACCAAAGAGAAGTTAGGTGCTTCCTAAGTATTGTGGAGTTCGAACTATCCCAGGGCTGTGTCCTGGGTGAACTTGGGTAACTCCACAGAGGGATCCAAGTGCCAAACTTCTCCCAAGTTCACAGGGGATGGATGCAGATATAGTAAAGGTTTCAGTGAGGTGTTCATGTGGAAAGTAGCAGGGAGGGTTTCAGAAAGGAAAGCAACTGGAATGGTTGGCTGGTGTGCCAAGTACAGACCTCCTTTTATCCCCTCCTAGATGGAGAAGGACCAATCCACCACGGAGTCTGCTCCTCTTGGCTCAATCAGATACAAACTGATGAAATAGTGCCCTGTTTTGTAAGAGGGTAAGTGGTCCACACAAGGCAAGGCGTGAAAAAGATGGGGTGAGCCCCCTTGCAGGATGAGCTCTTTGCCCCCAGTTCTTCTTTGCAAAGCACTAAGGGTGTGGAGAAAACAGGGCTGGATTTGTGAGCAAATGGGTCCCTCTCAAGTGCAGTTCTGCGCTAAAACGTCACTTTCCAGGATTTCACCTCGTTTTCTACCCCTCCCTCTATGGGTAGTGTCTCAGCTTGTCATGGGCAGAGGTGAGGGAAGGATTGGGTTTAACTGGTGTCTTCGATGTGTGCAGTGCGCCCGGGTTCCACCTGCCCCAGGATCCCCAGGTGCCCTGCATCCTCATCGGCCCTGGCACCGGCATCGCCCCTTTCCGGAGCTTCTGGCAGCAGCGGCTTTTTGAAATCCAGCACAAAGGTGGGTCGACACTTGTTCGTCTTGTTTCTCATCTCAGCAGAAAACTGGGCTGGTGGCATGGGGATGGGGGTCCAGTCTCCTTCCCCGGGCTGCCCCAGCAGAGGCAAAGGGCTTCTTGAAGCAGCGGCTGACCCAAGTGCAGGCTCGGAGGTCAGCCCAAACTCCCAAAACAAACTCCAAGAAAACCATCCTGTAAAACTTTGCAAGTTTTTATGGCAGAACTATAGTGCTGGATTTGTTTTTTTAAAAGAACATTAATGCAAATTTATGTAAAATATGCATTTTCCATTGATCAGTTAGACCATTTAGGGAAAAAAAGTTTAATTTCTCCCCACAACCTGGCACAAGCACCCCTGCCATGTGATCCCAGGCCATGCACTGGCTCAGGCAGTGCACTGCCTCCTCCTTGCTGGTTTTCCCTCCCTCCCATTTTGTCCAGGGAAAGCTCCTGGCAGTCTCGTGCTGAGTGCTGGAGCTGCTGCCAGATCTGGAGGTCGGTGGCTTGCAGAAAGCAGGTATTGGTGGTCCCTGACCTAACTGCTTCCCCTGTCTCTCCTCCAGGTCTGAAGCCTTGTCCTATGGTCCTGGTATTTGGCTGCCGGCAGTCCAGGATTGACCACATTTACAAAGAGGAGACGCTCTTTGCCAAAACCCAAGGTGTCTTCAGAGAGCTGTACACAGCCTACTCCCGGGAACCAGACAAACCAAAGGTGCGTGGTGGGCACTGCTCCAGTCCTGGTGTGCAGCCCTGGGTGGCTGTGGCCAGCTGGCACGGCATGGAGATGCTGGTTCCTTGGCACAGCCACAGTGGCTCACACGCTGGGGCGCTCTGGTTGCACAAGTGTGCAGGATCATGCGCTTCCCAGTGCAGCCCCCTTCCCAGGGCACATCCCCATCCCTGCGCCAGCCTGAATGTGTGCCCACAATGTGTGCCCTGGAGGGCTGCAGCCATCCTCACAAGGTGGGAGCAGATGAGTAGGGGAAAGGCACGTCTTCCCAGGCAGGTGGGCAAGGAGGGATGTCACCTGGTGGGGTGGCCCAGAGCTAGCGCAAACATCTGGTCTAAATCCCCACCACCACCTGAGCAGGCCTGGCAATGAGATATACGGTGAAGGTGTGAAAATGCAAGAGGAAACGATGCTTTGCTGCTTTACCCATCTCTTTTCTATCATTGTGGGTGCTGTGAGGCGCAGGCATGCTCCCACAAAGACATGGTTGCATTGCACTGCTGCCTCGAAGGCAGGTGGTGCACACAAAGCTGGCTGGAGCGTGCAGGTGGATAGGGCTGAGAAGCTGTAGTTAATCTCAGCTCCCACCTCCTCCTCCCTCAGAAATACGTGCAGGACGTGTTACAGGAGCAGCTGGCCCAAACCGTGTTCAAAGCACTGAAGGAGCAGGGAGGCCACATCTACGTCTGCGGGGATGTCACCATGGCCAGGGACGTCCTCAAGACCATTCAGCGCATCGTGAGGCAGCAGGGCCAGCTGTCGGTGGAGGAGGCAGGCACTTTCATCAGCAAGCTGCGGGTGAGTAGCGTCTGCTCTACAAGACACCACACGACCTCCTGCCACGGGCACTGCACCTGGTGCCTCCTCCTGCAGAACAGGCAGCACCGAGGAGACAGGTGCTGGGGGGAACTGCGGCTCCCACCCACGCTGCCTGCACCTGGGCAAGGTCAGGAGCTTCATCTCCCACAGCTTTGGGTGCGCAGTGGAAGTGACCTTGCTTTGCAGGAGCTCTGCTCCAGGCTGCAGCCCCCTCAGCCTGCGCTGGGCTCCTGCAAGGAGCCTGGTGCTGTGCTGAGCACTGGTACAAGCTCTTTTGGGAACCCTTGGTAGCCCAGACAGGGCTTATTCACCTGGTTAAGTCCCTGCTGTCCATCCATCATTGCAACAAGCTAACAGGGCAGTTTGTGGGTTCCCCTCCCCAAATATCCTCTGTCCGTGTGGCTGGCTGGCCGCTGCCCCTGGGCAGATGTTGCAACTGAAGCAGAAGTGAGCTCAGTTTGGGACAGAGGCCGAGAACAGATGTTTGAATGGCTCTGCTTCTGCCCAGGAGGATAACTCAGCCCGATTCCTGTGGGACTACCCCTTCTGAACCATGTCCCCATACTCCATCCAGGAGCCAGGGAGCCCAGAGCCACATTTTTAGCTGGTTTACAAGCAAAAGCTCTCGTACGTGGGCTGGCCTTGGGCTACTTGTCCCCCTGACAGCCAGGCAGTCCCTGGGTTGCCAGCAGTTGAGGAGGTCTAATGCACCAAGCAGCTCCGCCACTGCCCCCCAGTGTGACCCTGGGAAGGTCATTTCACCTCCCTGCTTGTTCCTGCCCCTCTGCCCTGCCTGTCCCACCAGCTCTTGTGACAGGCCCCAGAACACTTGCTGTGTATTTGGTACCTACCCACAACACGAAACCTTTCTACTGCAATACCAACCACTGGTAAATACTTTTTTTTCCCCCCACTGCCCCTCTCCCATCCTCTGTTTCAGGATGACAGCCGGTACCATGAGGATATTTTTGGAGTCACCCTGCGTACGTACGAAGTGACTAACCGCCTTAGATCTGAGTCTATTGCATTCATTGAAGAGAGCAAAAAAGATACGGATGAGTGAGTTGACATGTTTATTTTAACCCCTGCAATGGTCTCCCAAGCACGTGGGCTGTGGGATGGGGAAGGAACTTTAACTTTTGCACACATGTTGTCCTTCTTATAGCAGAGGCTGAGAAGAGACGTTTGATTTTTGCACTGGAAGCAGAGGCTGCTGCCTGGCAGTCGCTCTGAAATAGCTGTCACCTCGCTAGGACAAATACCCCCGGCCTTCCCGGGTTCTTGCACCCATCGTACCAATGTGCTCAGACGTGACAATCCCATCCAAATGGTGATGCAAAGCAAAAGTCCTGCCCGCTGCCTGCCTCTGCTCCCCTGCCAGTGAGCCAGCAGATGACAGGCTGGAAGTTTTGCAGTATCCGTGGCGAGGGGTGGCTCTCCCCAGTTCCAGTACTGGCCGGGGGGGGCCTGGCTGGCTCCAGGGGTACCCACAGCGTGGGGAGGTCTCCAGGCTGCTGCACGCCTGGTTAGGAAAGATCTGGAGACTTTTCTTTCCACTGTTGTAAAAACAACCATAAGAAGTTAAAAACCTTGACATTTGCTATGTTTGTTTCTGCTCCATCATGCCCTGCCATTTGCTCAGCTCTGTCTCTGTGGGATTTTCCCTGGCTGAGCAGAAGGATTATTTAGGATAAAGGAGGAGCGGCTGCATGGATCTTGCTCCTGGTCCTGGCCCTCAGCAGCCTGGGGTGCAATCCCCTCCCTGCACCCCTGGCTGTGCTGTGTAGTGGCCAGCTGACCCAGAGTGGGTTTCCCAACATCCCTGAGGTTTGGTAGGATTTTTTCTGCAATGCAGGACATACTCTAGGGTCTGCATTGTATACAGAGTGCCTCAGTTTCCCATCTCTAGGTAGGGATAAGGGTTACCTACCTGCCCACCTCACCCAGCTGCAAAGGGCTCTGTAAATTTCTGTCTATGACATGGTCCCTTGGGAAGTCCTTAGTCCTAGATGCTCCTCACCGTTCCTTCTAAGGCCAGCCTTTCTCCCCTTTCCCTTGCAGGGTTTTCTGCTCCTAAACGGACCCTTCGCCCCAAGGGGATGCCAAACCAGTCCCAGCACCTGCTGACCCCTCCAGCTGGAGGGCACTGGGTTTTGTATTTCACGGACACGGTGGCTCCTTTTCTGCGGGGAACTGCCCATGGAAAGCGCTCTGTCTCTCGTCCTGTTGTTGTGTCCTGATGATGATGATGATGATGATTTTTATTTCCTTTTCTTCCTCTTTCTCTTGCTCTTGTCCTGTGGCCGTTTCTTTTCACCCCCTTTCCCTGGATTTCCCCACTGAAGTATGATGGCTTTATAATCTGCAGTGGCTCTTAACAGAACTTCACATTTCTCCTCCTTCTCATGAGGGCATTTTGCAGCTGCATGAAATCACCACCTTCGTGATCATCCGCGTTTTTGGTGTTTTGGGGGAGAGCAGAGGTGGCAGGCGCTGGGCAATGGCTAGGTCTTGTTGCTTGACCAGAGCTGGGGGTTGTTTCCCTCAGGCTCCTCCTTTCCCCAGCTTGGGGCTTGGCTGAATCCTTGCATTTTCTTGTCTTTTCTTTGGACTTGTACAGACCTGGGCACATGCCCGAGGCTGGGGGCAGATGATGTGCAATGCCCTCGTGCCTATGAACTTTGTTCATCCCCAAGCAGCCTGGGTACAAATATGTCTGTTTTGATCCAAAGGGTAGGATGTCTCTGATTCACATGTCGCAATTTCTCCTAAATGGACTCTGTGCTATGTTTCTCTCCTTCTCTGCTCCCTGTTCCCCATGAGCCTCTCCTTTTGCTCAGTCCCCACTTCTGCTGGCATGAAAGTCCTCCCACAGAGGAGCAAGCACTGAACACACAGGCTGATGTGTATGCTAGGGAAAAACTCATGGCAATGGCTGCTGCTTGGCCACGCTGTCCGCCGGAAGGCTTTGCAGGAGATATGTGATCTGCAGCCGTGATGCTGGTGGGAGAGATTCAGGGACTGGCTGCATCCCAGAGCTTTGCATGCTGTGAATGTGTGAACCCTCTCCCAGGTGAGACTGAAAAGCCATGAGGATGGAAGAGAAGCGGCTCCAACCCCAGTTGCAAGAGGCACCTCCTGGTAACAAAGCCTACTTGGAAGGCAGCACTTAGAGGGTTATGGAAGCTCCTGGTCCTTGGTGATGATGTGCTGAACAAGGACTCTTGAAAGCCCAGAGAGCATCAGCTCCACCTTAGCGCAGTTTCATGAGCAGTTCTAGGACAGCAGACCCCAGCCACTTCCACACCTTCGGGAGCAGAAAGTGCCAGCATGGAGCGACATGCCTGCCAGAAGAAATACATGTGGCATCTTGGTAGCAAGCCAGCCCCCTTGGTAGGCTCTGCACCACCTGCCAGCGGCACGAGCTGTCTCTGCCGGGACATCTCATGTGAGAAGGGAGGTGAGGTCGGCTGCAAAGATGCTGTGTGATTCTGGGCTCTGACAGGCTCACACCTCAGCCCTGCTGCAAAAATCTGGCCCCAAAAGCAATCTGTTAACATGATCACAGAAAGGTATCAGTCCCTTTAACAGAGAAAAGCTGTCTGCAAGGTAAAGCATGCGTGACCTTGTGTGTCCTTCCTCCTTCTCCTCCTTTCCTCACCCTGAAGAAGGTTTGTCCTCCCTCACTGCCAGGACGAGGACAGCAGGGCATGGTTGCAGCTCTTGCTGGAGGCAGGGATATGGGGTTGACATTTTGAGCTAGTAGATGCTGATCCTTTCCTCCTGCCCCAGCTATGCTGCACTGTGCACCGATGCTTGTACGGAGCAAAGCACCCGCACCAGCGACAGCAGAGGGTTTGTCCAGGAGCTGCAATGGTGAGCTTTGCTTTCAGAGGGCTAAGATTAGCTGCCCCGAGCCAAATTTGGACCAAAAAGAGCTGCAGGAGGTTTGCTGCTCCCACAACCCATGGTACAAGCTGCGCTGGCTCCCCCGGCCGCAGGCTGTGCAGTTATCCCCACCCTCAGCCAGGACCTCCTGCCCCTTTCCCGCTGCTTGGCTGGCCACGTCTCCATGTGCTGTGACCATCTTCTGCAACTTTGACTCCCTGAATGCTTGAAGCAGCTCCAGCCCAAAATCCAGGAGCAAAAGACCTCCAGGCACTGGGAGAATTTGAGATCCAGGTCTCGGTTTTGCAGGTCCCAGCGTGGCGTACAATGCGAATGAATGCTGCCACGGTGTGGCCAGAGCCGAGCTCGCTGGGCTGGCAGGGTGACCGGAGTAGGGTTTGGAGCCAGGTGCAAGGCCAGGTTTGTGTCACTGCCTGGGGACTTCATGACCTGGAGGTGAAAGCAGGACAGGACAGGAAAAAGGGCAGCCCCTGATCCATCTCTGTGGGTTGTGCCCTAAACCCAGGGCAGGCAGTGGGATGGGGGAGCTGGGTTCCCTTTGCTGCTGGGATGTGTGAATCCGGGCAGAGGTCCTGTCTGTGGGAGCCAGCTCCCTGGCCCTAGAGATGTGAACATACAGCAAGCCTGGCCCTAACCCCCAACCCTATGGCTGCAGAAATGGAGCTAAAGAAAAAAAATTAAACTCATCCCCTCCTTTTGGGAAATTTGATTCTAGCTCCAGACTTTGTGCTCTGGTCCTGCTTTTAGTAGAAGGAGCGATGCAACCTGAAGAGGAGCTAGTGCCCAAAGAAATGCCCTTGCCTTCGTCCTCTTTCCAGCTCGTCCTGTGTTGCTAGCAATTAGTTTTCTCCTGTTCTGCCTTCTGCCTGTATCGATATAACATCTCCCATCTGGAAGACATATTGCTGCTGCAGTCTGTGTCTGAGATGAATTGGCTTGCTTTTGCTGCACCCCAAAGCTTGCCACCTCCATCTCCCCCTTCCACCTGAGCCCCCAGTGAAAACTGCGGGGAAGCACAGCGGAGATGGGAACGGGGTGTGTGCCTTGCCTTCGGTGGGATCTCCAAAGGGGTCTGTGCAGGGAGGACAGCCAAAGCCGTCTCAAGTTCAACAGGCAGCGGGTAGGTGAGTCCTTCAGAGCCCTTTGGAAGGGAAATGCTGGTGTAAGGCCAGCCTGCCTGCCTGGCCCTGGAGAAGAAACACTCTCCCTGCCATGAAGGTCCATGAAGTTAGTATGTGCCCCAGGGCTCCTGGCTGCCTCTCCGCTCACTCTGCCTGAGTAGGCCCCTTTGCTCCTCACAAGCCACACCACTGGGAATTTTGATTCATTATTTTTTGTTGAGTCAGTCTCAGGTGTCTTAACTTCTCCTTCTTCCCCCTTACCTGCAGGGGCTTTGCACTCCCCTCCAGCTTAATTTTTTCCCATGGCAAAGGGGGAAATAAACTTGCAGATCTGCTTTATCATTCCACAAATGCGACTCTTCCACCAGTTGTCTAGACTCCGCTCATCTCGGTGTGACATTTCTGACGCGTGGGTGTAGCTACAATATCTCCGGCATGCATAAACACCAGAGAGTGAGGTGGGGTCTGCCACAGACTGGTGCCATGAGCTGCTTGGGGGTGTCATGCATGGAGGGGTTGCGCCTCTCAGGCACTCATTTCACAAATCTGTCACCTCCGGGTTCCTGCTGCCCGTCTAGGCTCCTGCACAGCCCCACGCAGCTCCTGCAGCAAGGGGATACCGCACCTGATGGACACCCAGCCTGATCCAATGTCCCAGTCCCTCTCCTGGAGGATGTCCACCACGGCCTGTTTTGCAGCAGCTCAGCTGCTTTTTGCTCCCCAGGGATTAAACATAAAGAGGCTTTTCTCTAAACAGGAGATTTAATTTTCAAGACACCATGAAGTGAGGGTTTTTTTCTCAAAGATTTTAATTTGTAGGTTTTTCAAATGTCCACAGGAAGTTATACACGAACTTGAAAACTCATGGGAAATGGTTCCCTGTTTTCCCAACCTGCTGTGTCCACTCGCAGGGAAAAATAAGTTGTTCTTTCAGTGCTGCCTGTGTTGTTGATGACTTCAGAGGTTTCATCTCCCCAGAAGGACTGCCTGGGAGTTTGTTGTTCTTCTATTTATGAGAGACAGCAGGAAAATAATGAGACTTCTGCCATCAGGAGTAGACTTGCAAAGATGACACCTCCACGATCATTGCTGGGTAGGCCTGAGCTCGTTGCACTAGAGGAACTGAGCCAGTCTTGTCTACACTGGCCAGAGAAATGGTGTTTGAGTTTGGGCTGTCCATGCTCCCTGTCCCCTGTCCTGTGCCTACACATCCCCAGGGGCGAGCAGGGCACTCTGTTCACAACCAGAGCAGTGTCAGCCAATGTGTCCGTGCATGACCGGCAAACTTGCAGTTGTGTCCTGAGAGAATGTGATTGCACCTATGCAGAAAAGGAGACGGGAAGAGACAGGAACTGCATGAACCTGTGTCCAGCCTAACTGTGATTGCTCCATTAGTTCCTTCACTATTAGTATGTGATGCCTCTTGCCCCGTCCTGGGCTGTAACCCAGGCTCCCTCCACTGCTTCCCTCTGGAGATCCCTCCTTTTTCCTTCTCAGCCCTGTCTGCCCAGCCAAGAGGTGCAGCGAGCTGCTCAGCAAGGGTGGGTCCTGGGGGTGGCAATGGACTCGCAATGCCTTGTGCTGGGAAGAGACCAGGCAACACCAGGGTTGCCCTCCTGTTCCTGCTCTCTCCAGAGATGCTCCTAGCACACAGAGACTGCAGGATGAGGGGAGCAGATTACTTCATTTTACAAGTGAAATTCTTGGTTGGCAAATTCCCCCTGGGATAACTGAGAGCAAACTCATAGCCCTGCTCAGCCATGCTCTGCAATTAATCTCCTGGTGATGGGGTTTTATAGAGGTATGCAGGCGATGCAGGGTTAGAGTCTGGGTGCAAACTGGACACCACCTTCTGCAAGCACCATGGGTCTGTGAACACCTACCACGTACTGGAGACCACGTTTTTATTAATCTGGGGGCAGGGGTGAGAGTGTGTTTGTGCTTGAAGCCTCGTGGACTTGCACCAAGCCCAAGCCAAAGCTGCTGCCTCCTGACTTACGACCATTGAAGCCATTACAGTCCTCTGATTTATACCTGTGGGGAAGCTGCAGAGAGTTCCCAGTGTTTTTTGGAAGGAGAATTTTATGCTCAAAACTAAATTTTGTTTCTGCTTTCACTGGGGACCAGTTCTCAGCTTCAGAATTGCTCTGATAACTTTGCAATTGCTTTGATAGTTCCAGAGGGGAGCACAGTCCCTTTACAGAACAGATGGAGACACATTTTCAGGACCATTCAACTTTGCCATAACTCTGTGTTTGTTACAACAGTTTCTTCTGCTGTAAGAGGAGGAGCAAAATTTGGCCAGTGCTGAACGCTCTTGAAAACTGTATTCCCGAACTTGGACAAAATTAGTCTAGAATCCAAGTTCTCTCAGACAGAAAATGCCTTCCACACCCACTGGCTTCAGTGGCGTTGGGGATTTCAGCAGCTTGCAGGATCAGGCTTTCACAACAGCAGCAGCAGCAGCAGCAGCAACAATTTCATGATGGCAGTATTTTTGTGTGTGTCAATCTGCACTTGCACCTGCCTGCAATGCATGACTCTAGTAATCCATTTGAAATCTACCCTCGACAGGGAGATCTGAGCTCTAGCTTCTTCCATATGGCCGTGTGTATTTAATAGGAAATCAGGGGAGCTGGAGAAAGCTAATGAGATTGCTGCTTTAAAGCACTTGGTTCCAGAAGTAAAACAGATCTTACCAGAGGTCGAAACTGGCTTGATTTTAACATGAGTACAAGAGCAACTCATGAAATATTTAAGTATTGTAATGCAGATATACTTTTTTCCTGCTGTGCCAGGAATGAAGCAGACTAGAAACCCTTGGCCTCCACCCCTACAGATGTTTGGCTGTGATGGAAGTTTGAGCCATCGAAATCACAGGAAAAAACCAGATTGTGAGTTCATAGCTGAGCAGATGCAGCTTGTTTAGCAGTGAGAGCATCTCACTGCGAGGGCTGCTGCTTTCCTGCCTTACTCATTCATGTACCTATCTGGCCAGATTTCAGGGAGGGAGGAGAGAGGAAACACTTCAAAAACAAGAAAATTGAACCTGTGAGCCTTGCCCTTAGAATACAGGTCAAGGCTTTGCAGCTACTCCTCATTACCACAGCGGGGAAGTGGGCAAGACACTGAGGGCTTCTCTGGTATCTGCGGGTCTAAGCTTGCAGAAACTGTTCTGGGGCTGTGGAAAAGCAGGAGCGTGGGGCTGGGCTGCAGGTAGAGCCCTGCATCGCCTGACTGCAGTATTTGCACACAGCTCTGTAGGGCTGGTTCAGAAATCTGCTAGTGAATAACACTGGGCAAAGTATATTTCTTCCGGGGGCATTCTTAATACTTTAAAAATGTAAAGACTAAATACTGAAAAAGTTGATCTAAAAGAGCAACTGATTTTGGGCTTCTTTTTTTCCTTTGTTTTCATGTGTTGGCTTTGGGTGGGGAAAGCAAAAACAAAAGTATCTCAAATTGTTTTGGACAAAATTGAATATTTTGTCCCCACAATAATTGCTAATGGAGATTTTAAAATTTTCCAAGGGCAACAAAACTGCCTTAATATGTGTTCAGCTCCAACAAGAGGCATTAGCGCTACTCACTTCTGAACCTGCTTTTTTATTTTTCTCTCTGTGTGATCATGGCATGGAATCATGTCTTAACAAAATACTCTTTAGAGTACTCAACAGGATGTCTGGAAACAGAAGACAGTGTTTCAGAATCTCCCTGTGCCCAGCATTGAAGTGATGGCTTTGAAGCCAATGAAATTCAATGCAAAATGTATGCTTTGCTAGAATTCTACAAAATAGGCAAACGTCCACAATTCCCAAGGTTAAACGTGCTCTGCTGCCTTGAGATGCCTTCAAAAACCCTGGGATCTGTATGCTGAAAAGAGCTTGAGAATAGGTTCCCTGGTCTGCAGCAACATCCCCAGCTCTTCTAGAGTGTACGCAATTCCCCAGGCAGTAGATGAACAGAGTAAGATGACTTTCAGCCAGGACGCATGGCTTTTTAGATTGCATGTAGTTAGAAACATGAGTTCTGCCAGCTGCCCAGGGAATTTGATATTCAGTGCCAATTAATTTTTGTAATAGGAACAGGGATTTATTCGCTTGATTCCCTTAGGCATCTTTGAAAAGCATATGCCTCAAAGTTTGGTTTGGATTTTTTTTTTCTGGTGGCCTTTTTCCTGAAGAGCAGTGGTGCCGAGATGAGAAAGAGGACCAGTCTGTGAAGGGTAGCAGCATTGGGGCAGGCAACTGCCGAACTTTCCATTGCAGAGGTTTTCTAAACTCTTCAGATGTGGGTAAATTCTGCTCTGCTAGATGGGACTCCAACCTCTCGCTGCTCTCTGGTCCTCCTGCTCCTTCCTCCCTCCCCTCAGCACCTCCTCATGTCACTGTGCCTTCATTTGGTTTATAAAATGGTGCCATGATTTAAGACTGGCACATTGTCTTTACTCTCACTTTGCATCCCATAAGACAGGTATGTGTGGAGCAGGGGGGTAGCTTATTTTGTAGCTTTTCGTGTGATCCTAAGGTAGGTTTCTTCTGAGGAGTAAAGGGGTGGGGACAGTGGGAGCAGGGATGAGCCGGTGTTGTATTTGATCATACCAGTGCTTTAAGCGGTCAGAAACATGGTTTTCCCCTACCTCTGAGCTCTCAATGCTGCTAAAATCTCTGCCATTTGTACAACGTACTCCAGCCCCTTCTCTCGGACTGACTCTGGCTCTGTTTGCAAGATATCCACATTGTTCTAAAGCATGCACCTCTTTCTGTATAGTTCCAATCTTCTGATTTTATGGAATACTTATGCCTGTTTGCATTACAGTCAAAATAAAAAAGTGAACTAAAATCTAGCGGACTTTGTTCGTCTCTTATCTCTGGGGTTTTAATGCTGAAAGGCCTCTCCTGGTATCGTGGCCTTGCTCTGGTTTGCTACCTGTAATGCCAGAGCACTATAAATAGGATGGTGGCATCAATCAGCAATATCTATTTATCTGCAAGGCAGAAACACTTTCTTATAAGGTTACTTGAGTCACAGCATTACATGTTTCACATCATTTATACCCAGAAAAATGCCACAGTCAAACGAGGAGGGCTGTTTGCACACAATCCAGGGCAACTTTTGGTGCTGGAGCCTCAGGAACACAGCAGCAGTACTCCAGGCAGGACCTGAGTGACCTGAGCAAAAAGAATGGCTGCACGTGGCCAGGTGAATGAGCCAGAAGTATGGACATGGCTTTTTACATGAGAAGGTAGTATGCTGTTGCAAGGGGGTACTAATCTGCCCGTATTTAAATAGATCACTTAGTGCTCCCTGAAGAGCAGCAGGACATGGATGTGATCAGGGCAGAAAGATCCTAAGCTGTCTGCAAGGAGCAGGTGAGAGGATGAAAGGCACCCACGTGAAGGAGTGAAGGGCTGCTCCCCTGGCAAGCCCTGCAGTGCCAGGCTGCGTGAGAGGAGCGTGGCTGTGGTGTTACCTGATACATGGTGGTAGTTTTACCTCAGACATCGCTGCAGTTATACCTCAGACACAGCGGCAGTGTGACCTCAGACATGGCAGTGGTGTGACCTGAGCCACTGTGGTGGTGTTACCGGAGGCATGGCAGCAGTGCTACCTCAGACATGGCAGTGGTGTTGCCTCAGACATCGCCACGTTGTTACCCCAGACACAGCAGCAAACATCTTGGTGTCACCTCACACACCACACTGGTGTTACCTCAGTCCCCACGCTGGTGCTACCGCAGACGTGGTGGCGGCATTACGTCAGGTGTTACTGCAGACGTGGCGGCGGCATTACCTCAGGTGTTACTGCAGACGTGGAGGCGGCATTACCTCAGGTGTTACTGCAGACGTGGCGGCGGCATTACCTCAGGTGTTACTGCAGACGTGGAGGCGGCATTACCTCAGGTGCTGCCGCAGACATGGTGGCAGCGTTACCTCGGTCAACGCTTCAACTCTGCCCCCCCAGGCCCTGTTAGCCCAGGGCAGACAGGCACAAACCATCCACCTGGCTCCTAGCAGCCTCCCCGGGACGCAGGAACGGCTTTGGTCTCTTACTGACTGCCCCAGCTCTACCGGGGGCCCGGGGCGGCCGGCGGAGCAGACGGCGTTTGGAGGGACTGGGGGTGCCCAGGCCCGCGTCCCCGCCGACCCTGGGGACTGACGCCTCTCCTCGGGGGATAGGAACTTTGCAGACGCTCCCTAGGCCCCGCCGCTGCCCTCGACCTGGACAGGCGGCGCGCTCCGCTCTGCGTCGCGACACTTGGCAGACGCTCCCTAGCGCCTACCCGGGGAAGGCGCCGCTCCGCTCTGCGCTTTGCGGGGCGGCGGCACTTGGCGGACGCTCCCCGGGTCGTCCCTCCGCCTTCGCTCTGCGCCGGAAGCGGGAGACGCTCCCTAACCCCTCCCGCGGGGGGGGGTCACCCAGGTAAACATCCAAGATGGCGGCGGCGGAGAGCCCGGGCCCGGCGGCAGCGGCGGGGCCGCAGGGGCCGCGGGGCGCGGCGGAGGCCGACGCCGACAGGATGGGCCTGACGGACCTGCCGGGCGAGCTGCTGGAGCTGATCCTCTGCTGCGACGTGCTGGGAGCCGCCGACATCGGGCGGGTGTCGTGCACCTGCCGCCGGCTGCGTGAGGCGTGCCAGCCCCGCGGCAAGGTGTGGCGGGGGGGCCTCCGCCCCCGGGGGGGGCCGCCCCCCCGCGCGGGGCGCGCGGNCACGGCACGGCCGGGCCCGCCGCGGGGCTGCGCTGGATAGACGCGGCTTGGCGAGGGAGGGCGAGGGGGGCCTGGGCGTCTTCTCAGCGCTCGGGGCCGGGCGGGCCCTGTCAGCGCAGGCCAGGCCCCACCCGGAGGGGTTCAGCTGGCACAGGGGACGGTGCCCTCGGTCCCCTTGGCCTGGGTGCTCCTGGGGTGGTGGAAGTGCACCCCATACACCCCGTCTTTGTCTGTCTTTTCCCGGCTCCGCAAGGTGCATGCTGAACCCTCACGGGTGGGGTGAGCCCTGCGGCTTTCTGCTGTGTATCCAATGGGTGAGGAGATGTGGGTGTCCTTCCCGAGCAGGGATAGCAGGGGCTGTTGCAAGGCTGTTTCCCCTCCTAAATCCCACGGGATGGGACCAGGCTGAGCCTGCCATTTGGAGGAGATCAGTCTTTGCAGCCCCTTGCTCAGAGGAGATCAGTCTTTGCAGCCCCTTCCACAGCCAGGCACTTGGATTACTTGCAGGCCCCAGATCCAACCTGGGGTCTGGCAGTGGTGTGGACATGCGGCCACATGCATACTGGCATTGTCGATTGGCCTCCCTTGTCCCACTAAGGTAGGCAGTTTTAGCTAGCAGCTTCCAAAACAACTGCCAAGACTTGTCCTGTTGCAGGACTAATGCTTTACAGCAAAGAGAGGTGTTTATTTGTGGTGCTTCTGGGAGAGCTGTTTTCACAGAAACCAAAATCCTTTGGATTGACTTTTGCTGCTTGTGAGTTTAGTTTCCCCCAAAGGCAGTCACAGGGTACCTGATGAGGACATAGGTGTGTTGTAACCAGTTAAACTGTTAATACTTTAGCTGGAAATAAAGCATGAGTGTTATTGTTGGTATTGCTTGTGCCACAGTGTTTCAGCAGTTCTAGAAATGCCACTCCTTCACTGGGGCCGCCAACCTATCTAGAATAGGGCACACTCATCTGCTACCTGGTTTTGTCTGTGTTTTGGCACAGGAAAAGTAGCAATATTGCTTTCTCTAATTGCCAGTTGGCTTCTAAAATTTAGCATAGCTCAAATGAGAGGATTATTCTCTTTCCACCAGTGAAAAAGACTACTGAACAATTACGGCTTCCCCAATTCACTGAGCTGTGGCTTGGGATGGCTGGCCAGATCCTTTCACCAATTCAGTGGCTTTAATTTCTGGAGTGAACCTGAAAGTTTAAAAATGGTTCAGATCCAACAGCTGAAATTGAATGTGGTAGGTGATTAGCACATGCTGCTGTCCTCCTCTGTCTTTGATAATAGAACTTTTGGCAGGAGTTTGCACATTGACCTTGTCGTCCTGGCTGGATTCCATCGTGAGTAATTGCACTTTATCTTCCTAAAATTTTCAATATAATTTCAACCGAAGAAATTACTCTTTCTCATCCTAAAATAAATGATTGTAATTGTTATTACGAGGTGGCTGTGTTTCAGCAGTAGATGAATGGCTAGGGATCCATCAGGAGAGAGGTTGTTGTGTAATGTGAAGTTATTTGGTTAGTCTTTGACTTTATTTTGTAACTGCAGTTGCAGCATAGTTTTATTATTAACTGGTAGTAAAATATCTTCCACGTGTGGATGGGCACAACTGTGCCTTTTGGTCAGTTGGTAGTAATTTTTATACAAAAGTAGTGATTTAAACATTTGGCATTCTGTATTTATAAATATAAAAATATACAGATATACAAAATTTTTTATATATATATATCATACATATATAAAAAACCTGAAAAGAACCTAACGCAATCCATGTAGTTGAAGCAAAATGTTTTGTAAAAACCAGTAATAATTAACAGAATTTCAAAATGTGAAATAAACCTCCCTGTAAATTACAAGAGACCTTTCTCTCCACTTTCTTTCCCATGCTGTCCAAAATATTTCCATCTGCGCTGATTCTTCTTCGTGTTTCATACACAAATGATCTTTATATCTTCAGAACAGTCATGGGTATTGCTGCGCTGGCACATATTTTATTGCCCAGGGCTGCATTGTGGCAGCACATGCCCACTTTATTAGAAAAGGTGCTGCTCCTGATAGCCCCCAAAACATTACCTGAAGTTAGGTTTTCAGTTGAACCTTGAAATGCTTCTTAGTAGGCTGTGGAATGTGTTTAAGCTTTTGGAGTTTTAGACTCAATAAAACAGGTACAGCTTTCTTTCACAAGAAGGGTGTGGGGTTTTTTTAAATAATTATTTCTTGTATATTCTTCTTAAAAATGAACTGCAGAAGCATTTAGCTGCCACAATTTGACTTCAGGATTCTCTGTTTTCCTCCAGTAGATGTTGCCACCAGCAAGGGCAAATAGAGGGAGCATCCTTTTAATTAGACCCACAAGGTAGTAGGAAGAACAGAGGACAATGAATTCTCATTCTGTTAGATGACAAGTTAGCTTAAAGGTGATACATCTTCAGAATGGCAAACGTTTTTTTTTAATTGTAAAACTCTGTATGTCTTCTAATGTGATACCTGTGTTTATCTTGCAAAGCTCTAGAGGAAATCTCAGCAGTGTTTAGGAGTTTAGGATATTTAGATACTGAAATACCTGGAGTATGAACCTTTTGAAGGTTTCCTGTTGGCAGGCTTCAGGAGAGCTTACTTTTAAATAGCCATTAATACTCATGAAATGAGTTGGATTTATGCTTTGATGCTTGAGTCAGTCATTGGATTATTTTATACAGTTACATTTACAGATGTACTGTGTCTTGGCAGTGTCTCAGCTCCTCAAGTCACGTGGCTACAGTAAGCAACATTTTACAGTTCTGGAGTTCTCGGTGATGTTGAAATACTAATGAACATGTTCGCTTATGTCTTCTTGTGTAGATGGCCATCACTGCTGAAATACTATAGCCACACAGACGGTGTTAGCTGGCTTGAAGAATACAAAGCACGACACAATGCTGGTCTAGAAGCCCAGAGAATTGTAGCTTCGTTCTCCAAAAGGTTCTTTTCAGAACATGTAAGTCATCTTCTCTATGTGTGTGCAACAGCCTAGCTCCTTGTTTAGTACTTTTTATTAGTTTGTCTTTCCTCTCTCTTCACATCTTTTCAACTATGCAGTCAGAAAATTCGTATGTCCTCACTTTGTGTGAAAATGCTAGATCACCAGCGAAAAGGGGAGAGAGAGTTCAAAATCCAAAGGTGCAAAGTGCGTAGAGTTCAAAGCGCAGTCTGCATATCACATTCAGCTGTTGTCGCTGCAGCTTTAAAAGCTTTTTGGTCATTGCTGTGTGTTCAGACCTGGCTCTCGGAACTTCTGAAGGACCGATACTTTGTTGACACATAGCACAGCCTGTGAATTTTACCTCGCTGCAGACCTTGTGCGAGGATACATTCTGCGAGTTGTCAGAAGTCATTTGAAAACAGGACCAAGGCGCAGTAGGTTCACTGAATTGGAAAGTGTATTATTTAAGTTCTTTACCCAACCATGACACCAAGATGCTTTTGTGTTCAGTGTGAAAAAGGTGAAAATGTAGTCTCTCAAGACTTACTTGCATGTGGAACAACACTTATTTCATTGTCTGTTTGCTTAGTTGATGGCTGTGGCTTTTGGCTAGCTGTACAATTCTGGTCAACCTGAAATTCTGTGAAATAGGCATAAACGCTGCCTATGACTTCAGCTGAATAAAAAGTTCACACAGGAGCCACTAAACAGCCACCCCTTTGTGGCTCCTTTGCGAGTATGTCGTGGTCCAGTAGAGAATTCCCCTAAGATGTAGGAGACCCATGTTGAAATCCTCTTACCTGATTTTAAGCAAGGGTTAGCACCTAGGTTTTCATCCCTGGAGAAGAAGGCCGTGGGGCCAGTAGGGTATTTGGAGATGCATATCTCTTAGCTGTTCTTTTTGAACTGTTCCACTGTAGTTGCAGCAGATAGACATTTGACCATGGAGAAATGTGTGTCAGGGCATTAACTGGGGGCAGAGGCTCCTGGATTCCTACTGTTTTAATCATGTATGCAAAGACTAGTGAGAGACCATTCAGCAATACCCAAAGGCCTAATAATTAGGACAATCTCCTGTGGGGCTAGAAACTGCAGCTAGATTCCCTGCTTAGAATTGAGGGGAAGAGACTTTCAACCCAGTTCCACTAGATCCCGAAGAGTGCCTGCTAAGATACAGTATAGTGGGAATTGCTTTTTCCTTACTTTATTAGGCCATGTCCTGTACTGAAAAGCTTGGAAGCAAAAAGATTTGTTACAGTTCAATCAAAGCTTAAAAAAGAATTCCAAATTCTGGAAGAAAATAACTCTTCTGAATATAGATACATAACTGATTGTTTCAAAAAATGCTGTTCTGTCAACAAGCTGGTAACTCTGGGTTAGTGCTCATCATTAATCAGATGAGGTTTTTAAGCATAAGTTTGAGGCTGAAATGAAGGCTCCTGCTCCTTCATTCCTTCCTGCAGGAGCAATCTGCTACACTAGGGAGGATTTGTAGAGGTTCAGTCAACCACAGGCAAAAGTTGATTCTACCTTAAAATTACTTTCAGCTTGGGCCCAGCCTGCATAAGATCTGGTATGCTTGTGCTGGTCCATGCACCCTCTGTAGGAGCCCTAAATGCTCTAGCAGTTAGCTCAAACTGCTGTAGGGTGCTACTGGGGTTCTCAACGGATCCTTGTAATAAATCGATGGAGTAGAGACTATGAATACTTGGTGAGCTGGGCATTTTTAAGATCTCTAAAAAATAGAACAAAATTGGTTTTGAGACTTTTTATGAAATTGCATTCTTTTGGAAAGAATCTGTTGTGCTCTGCATAATTCATTGTCTGGTTTGACAGGTCCCCTGTGATGGATTCAGTGACATTGAGACTCTCGGGTGCCCAAGTCATTTTTTTGAGGATGAGCTGATGTGTATCCTTAACATGGAAGGAAGGTAAGAAAGAGTGAGGGGTTAGAAATGGAAGAAATTTTTCCCTTTCACCAGTTAAAGGAGAACAGTACTGTGGTGAATGCCTGACCTCAGCTTCTATCCTTTTTGTTGCTCTCATAAAACAACATCCCCAGGCTTACCAAGGCTGGGAAGTATTGCTGTATGTTTAACTTCAGAACAAATTTAATATTCCCAGAAAAAAAAACACGTAAACTATTCTATGAGAAGGAAGTCCTCTGGCTTTGTGTTGCTGTTTGTTGCTTATTAACTTGCCAGTTCATGACATCTCTCAGGACATGTTGCATGTACCCTCTTCTCTGCGGTGGTTTTGGCTTAAGGAGTTCCCATCCTCATGTTCCTTTTTTATTTAAACCTGGATCAGTTTGCTGAACTGATTTGAAGGATGAGGCCACAGCACTGGAGGGAAGCAGGAATAGTCAGTGAGGATTGCCACCATGAATCCCTGTATCATGAAACTACAGCTTTGTTTTGTTGTTTTGGTTTTTTTTTTAACTCTTGTTGCTTTTCTTAGCTGTAGTATGTTGGTACATTTTTGTCCCCAAATAAGCAACTGAGTTTAATTCAGCCACTGCAAAATTTGCGATTCTGTAAATGATTCAGACAGGTGAAATACCAAGCAGGTAAATAAAACTGGTTTGCATCTGCCTGGATATTCTCATCACCATGGTTAACACTGGGCAAGATGAGTAAGTCACTGCTTTACTTGAAGGTTTTTCTGCTGGTAGCATATAAACTGTGCTGATTTTGCTGTGATATGAAGCAGCGATAGGTTGCTCTAAATGGAGTCTAATAGCCTTGATTAAAGGGATTGTTAGTAGAGCTTGAAAAAACATAACTGGAATGGCAATCATCTAATTTTTGCTTTTTCACGTCCATTTTATTACCTTCTCTATTTGAACTGTGACTAAACATCTCTCATTTGACAACTGGTTAAAAAGCCTGTGAGCCTTTGCACTGGCCAAATGCCTCCCCATAAAGCAGAATTGATGCTAATTACACCCTGATTAAGCTGTAGTCATTGCCATTCAGGAGCATTAGGCTAAATCATTTCCCTGGAAGATATCCCAATAAAGCAGTTGTCCCTGTTGAGCATCCCAATTTATTGGAAGAGGATAAAGTGTTATGAGGTTTGATTGTTCTCCTGTCCAGTAGGACAAAGAAGGCTGGTTTGACCTCCAATCTGGAGGAGAGGAAATGTAAGCAGGGAAAGAGATTTTTTTTTTTTTTTTTTTGAAGAAGGAAACTGGACTTGTTTTAAACACATGGCAAAGACAGAGCCTACGAATCAGTAGAATTCTCCCTTTGGGTTTTTTTGGGGCCAGGGCTTTGTGCCATTCTGACCTATTTGGTGTAAAAGTGCTCAGTGACGCACTGCGTAACCCATTGCTAAAGGCCAGGGCTTGCTTAGGTGTATGTGATTTGAATACCTCTGAGTTGGTCTGTCATATTTCAGGTGACCTCTTCAAACCTGACCTGGATAGTAACCAGCTCTCTTGCTTCTCCTTGGGTACTCTGCCTTCACTTGTACTATAAAAGCTGTAAGGTTTTGGGATTGTGTGATCTGCAGACCAACTGTTGATCTGTTCCTGCCTTTTCAGAGCAACAGAGGTGTTTTTCCTGTGGGGATTTTTTTTTCTTCTGAATACTATTGGACCTACATTCGTGTCCCTCATCAGTTTCTTTTTAATGGTGAGAGGATACTTTAAGTTTGATTCTCGAGGGATCCAGTCAGACAGAGGGTGATGTTTTATGCATAAAATAGAGGATTTTAATCAGATAGTCCTGAGCTACTTTAATTAGGATCCGTGTTGTTTCCCATGATTCTGTATCTTCTCAAAATTATATATTGCTGATAGGATAAGAATCAGAAGATGATAGGAGCAATGTTTTGTAAGTGTCTTATATTGTGGTTTTTTGACGAATTGCCTCTTAACATTTACCTTTTTGGTTGACTCTTCAGTGACAGTCGTGTTGTCAGACTTGTTTAGAAAAGCAATAGTCTTAAATTGTAAGCCTGCATTCACTGGAAAAGTTAAATCAAATGTTCACCCTTAAAGTGCTTGTTTAGGGCAATACTGCTTTTTGTATTTAAATGTGCAGGAAAGGTCTCACCTGGAAGTACTATGCAAAGAAAATTCTATACTTCCTACGGCAACAGAATATATTAAAAAATCTGAAGGAGTATCTTCAACGCCCGACTGACCAGCAGTCATTTTTGGAGGGTAAGTCTTCGGCAGAAATCCCTTTCCATTATTGTTGTTTTACTTGGAAAGAGGCTTCATTGCTTATATTTCAACTAGCCCTTGGACAACGACTCAGAATTAAGTTTGGATTTTTTATGTACCTGAAATCCTTAAAATCTTGCAGGAGTTGCATAGTGTTGCATCAGAATGTCGGGATTACGTTAGCTTCTGTCAGTGCTGTATGCTTGAATAATTGCCTGTGGACAGATGAAAAGCAGTGGAGAAAATGTTAAACACTTGCATTTGAATCTTGAACAATGTATTGAGGAAATTAGCATTAGCTCAGCGTCCTCATTAGGTGACATTGCAGAAGCATTTTAACTGTGGCTCGTGGGCTGAATACGGCCTAACAGACCGACTGATCTGATTTTGAGTCAGCTCCCTATTATCTCCTTTCCCAAGAGCTTCTCGGATAAGGGAAAGGAGCAAGCTGCAGGCAGGGGGAATTGTTTTTGCAGCTCATAGCCTGTGCCCTGTGGCTTTCTCTCGAGAGCTGTCTGACTGCTGGACTGTTGAACCTGTGCAGTGTAGAGCTGGAGAATGGATGGAAATCCAGTCACATGGTGGGAAGGTACACAGACCTGATATGAAGAAAGAAAAAGCTTTTCTGCAATTCATGTCCTCAGTCTGGTGGATTATTCTCTTCTTCAAGCTTCCTATGGAGAAGATAGTCTTCTGAATGGATCGAAAACTGCCAGTGTCTGTAGAAGAGTCCCTTACTCTTGGTATATACCTCAAAAATGTCATATGAAAGAGTGTCTAAGACCAAAACTGGTTCTTGTTAGTGGCAATAGACTTTGAAGAAGGGACTGTGTTAGGGCAAGAAGGGAAAGCTAAAAGTGGCTTTTTCTGGAAACAACTGAGACATTTAATTACGTGCGGATTTGTCTGCCATGGAGGTACTATTAGCGCACCAACAGGTAGTCTTTGTGAAGTTTCACCTGGTCAGCATGGGGAACACTTTGTGGAGGGGGAAGAAGACATGGCTTGGGGCCCTGCTGAAATTCGTGAATACAAGCCTGTCATGGACGTGCTAATGAAGCAATGTAGGAAGCTGAAAGAGGTATGATGCATGCAAAATTCTTGCAGGTGAATACAGTTGATTCCAAAGGTTGAACAATACGGAGGCTTTGGAAAGAGCAGTGGTGACAAGAAGATTCTGAGAAAGGGCTGGTTTTTTCCTGCAAAAGTTTGACAGAAGAGGCTTGGGCAGAAGGAAAATGAAAATCTGTTCTGTTATAGTGGGTTTCTGACATGAAGATGGAGAGCAGGCGTGGAAGAGAAAGATGAATGTAGCCGAAGAGGGAACGATGAGCAAGAATGATAGCTATGGAGGATATGGCAAGAAGGAAGCAGAACTGAAGTTGAGATTGTTTCAGGCTCTGAATAAAAAACATTGTTTGGGAGGATGCCAGGAGATGCAGTGTGACCAGAGAGTTGGCTGGTTAAACCTGGTCTAGCAGCATACCTGCTCAATGTACAAATCTATTGCTTTGCCTTTCAAGATGGTGGAGAGGGGAATACTGAATTTCATTGGTATTTATCATGTCAGCTTATTCTTTGCATTTTATGTGATAAATCCAATATATGACTGCAAATTTTAAAAGGAAAGCACTTTGTGTTCTGCTGCAATTGCTTGCTGCATGCCTGGAATTTAGAGTAGGTAAAACTAAGCAAAGAAAAAACTGAAGTCCTGTTTCTTATATAGCTTGTTTTTTCCAGGTGCCGTTTTAATTGATCAATACTGTAACCCACTGTCAGACATCTGCTTAAAAAGTGTCCAGGCACAGGTGGATGATATCACAGATAAAGTGCGCAAAGTCCTGCGGACGAAAAATTCAAGGCACCCCAGCTTGGCTTCCAAGGCAGGTACTGTACAGAAATGTATGCTTTACTGCAGAGCATTTCTGCAAGTCCAGATACAGGCAGACAAGGTGAAACAGCTGTTGAATTATTGTAGCTTAAAGAGTTGTTGTTCTTTATCCCCTGGCAAGCATATTCTGACATTTGCTTAAACCATCATTCAGGAAACAGCCGTTTGTTCAGCCACAGGGACTCAGTAGCCCAGGGTTGTCAGTCCATCTGATGCTGTCTCAGCAAAAAGAATTGGGAGGGGAATTCTTCTTTTTTCCTTTTTTTTCCCATTTGTCCCTGAAGTCTTAAGTAGTCCTGATATCTGTAGCAGAGCTGTGAGACAGGGGATCGACCTCTTTTCCTCTGCAAGTCTCAGAAAGTCAGCAGCGATAGAAAAGGTACGTGCTTTAACATCTCCAAAGATCAGGCAGCATCTTGTGTCTTATTTTTTATAAGCACTATCTAATGTTTGCTGTCTTCCAAAGAGAGAATGAGCGGTCTGCCTGTATCTGTATATCTGGAGTGGCCAAGCTGGGACTCTCAAGCAGTGAAAGTACACTTCCCATGCCTGGGCAGTGTGACATGTCCAGCTGCAGTGCTGTGCTGGCAAGGTTGGTTAGGATCCAGTCCTCCAGTCGCAGAAGGAAGCGAGGCATCACTATTGCACAGCTGAGGTGCAGGGCAATCTGCTGAGCCAGGCCATGTTGTGAGCGGAGTGCTAGGGCACTGCCATGGTCAACTCCAGCCAGTCTCTTGACTGTCTGAATCGAGATGAATCTCTTGTGTTCTTAGTCCATATGAAGAATTTTGGTATAAGGTTCATTGCATAAAGGTTAAAGTACACTTGTTTTCTCAGTTTTTATTTCATTGCATGTGTTTTTAGGAGAGGTTCTGATTCCAGAAGTGGAGCTTCAGCGGCAGGTACTTGATGCTATGAATTGTGTCCTGTATGAGCAGTTAAAATACAAAGGAAATGAGCTGGATTACTATAACTCCCTGAATTCATACATTCACCAGGTATGTGTATGTTAGGTAAAAACTAGGAGGCTGCAAGGCTTGAGACATTCTATTTGTGGTGTTTATTTGTCCAAATGTAGTCAGACAAATAATTCTCTCTGAAGAACAACTTGCTGTAAAGTCAATATGATGTCATCTTTTAGTGCATATTCTGTCAAGTTGGTGTATTTTCATTTGTGAAATCAAACCTTGGGGTTTTGTGTTTTTCTTAATATTCCACATGTTCTTATCACATTTTTATCCCCCAGGTTTTGATCCGCAGGACAGGAATTCCCATCAGTTTGTCTGTGCTTTATTTAACAATTGCCAGGCAGCTAGGAGTCAAGCTCGAACCAGTCAACTTCCCTAGCCATTTTCTGCTGCGATGGTGTCAAGGAAAAGAAGGGTAAGTGATCTGCTGAATTTTGAATTTGTGTCCATATTAATAAAAGCCAGAAAGCATTTACAGCTCCAGACCTATACCAGAATGTTTAATAATTTTTCATCTGTACAACCTATACGGAGGAAAAGATCAGGTCTCTAAAGAAGTTTTCCAAGAATTCAGCTCTGCTGTTGATGAATGGTAACAGATTTCCTGAGTGTGAAATAATAGTAACCCTGAGGTAATGTTTCTCTTATTTAAGAAAATTATGAAAAACTGAAAAGAAGAAAAAAGGTGCTGGTTTCACGTAACCTTTCATACAGAACAGTTGCTAGAGACCATTGCTGCTGTTCTGTATACTCATTTAATTCTCTGAGTCAGTGCAGGATACATCTTTGACCGGATCATGATCAATTTACAGAAATTCGTATTTTGTAATGACATCAGCAGTCCAATTCAGAGCAATGGTTTTGTCTATATATACGCCTTTTGGCACTAGGCATCAGATGCCATATGCGTTGGCTCTGTTAACACTTTCCCGTGCAGTGTCATAATATAATCTAACGATAGATACAGAAAACCTGAAAATATCTGAAGGAAAGAACTGGATGATGGAGTGAAAATGTCCCCTTAGTTTCTCTGTCTTTTCCAATATGTGTTTATCTGAAGAAGAAGCTAGGAGGAGAAGGTAGCAGGTAATCTCTTTTTTGGAGGGAGCTGAGGTACGAATGACGCTTCTTTTAAAAACAAGCTTGAAAGTGCTGAGGGAAGAACAGGAACAGGTAATCTTGCTTTACCACAAGACCCATCATCACAATTCAGTTTCCTTGTTGTTTCATTAGAAGCACAGATATTTTTGACTACACCTACATTGATGCCTTTGGGAAGGGGAAGCAGCTGACGGTGAAGGAGTGTGAGTACCTTATTGGCCACCACGTGACAGAGGAGTTCTATGGAGTGGTGACTTCAAAAGAGGTCTTGCAGCGTATGGTGGGAAATCTCTTAAACCTCGGCAAGCGGTGAGTTGAGGATCATCTGGCCTGTAAGGCCTGTGGAAAAAAAGGCCCAGAGTATACTGTCTGCATGTCTGATACTGCTTCTTCACAGTATTTAAGTGAGTGCTCTGAAAAGGTGTCAGTCACCCCAGGGGATCTTGAAAATTCTGTGTGTCACGTTGTATTGTCTAGTTGCTTTTAATCACCTGCAGCAGTATTGTGTGGAAACGAGTATTTAGTAAAACTAGTTCCTCTCAAGAAAATGGATAGATCATTTTTTTTTTCTTTGTGAAAAGCCGTAGACAGAAATCACAGAGTGAAAGGATTGCTTTAGGTGTAATTAAGCTAGGGGAACAAAAGCAGATTTCAAAAGGAAGTGGCTTGGAGAGTGAATTCTCCATGTAGGATTACTTGACCAAGTAGAATACCAGTGAGGTGGGAGGCTAGAGTCCAATCATCAGTTGTGTAGCGTTTTTCCTTCTGAGCAGGCTGTTGGATGTGATGAGTGACAGTCAGTGCCGGCATCACTCTTATTGAATGACTATGCTTGTACCTGTAGCATAATTTTTGGTGACTATCCCTGTACATCGGAGTACTGGGGATAGGGATTGAAGAGCTAGCCTTACAATTGAGTTTCTTTTTTGCTGGCAGAGAAAGCACTGATCAGTCTTACCAACTCTTGAGAGACTCGTTGGATCTATACCTGGCCATGTATCCGGACAATGTGCAGCATCTAATGCTCCAGGCTAGGTTATACTTCCACCTGGGAATCTGGCCAGAAAAGGTACCTCACCACTCGGTCGTATGTTTTCTGATAGGCTAAGCGCTATTAACACTAGTCTATTGATTTTTGGACTACGTCAGCTTGCATTACAGTCTGCCACAAGTTGTTTCTGTAATAAATGCAATTGAACGAGATCACATTTCAGAGAATCAATTTCTACTATATGAAGCAGGGAAAAGAGGATGGTTCTTGCTTGCTTGCCCTAGGGGAGACTTGTGAGCAACCTCGAGTCCAAGTCATAATTTATGATTTACTGCCCAAGTCTGACAGCTTATCTTGCAGCAAATACTGTGGACTTCTAGCTGTAAGTTATAAGAGCATTCTATTTGGTTTATGCCTAGATTGTGGTAGGGGTGGTAAAACTCTTGCTAGACTCATGTAAAAGGAGCAATTGCCTTATCAGAAAATTTGTAGGAAGTTATCTTTTATAAATAAGACCAAAGCTGTTCTCTGAAACCTTAGCCACACAATCAGTGGCTCTTGTGAAAAAGCAGCTTAATATTCCTGTCCTTGGGATTCTTTTTTAATATCACCTTTAGTGTAGCAACTTGAGTCCTGCTATCTTGTGAATGTGGGAAAGAAGGTGCCGAGACTTACAAGTTGTCTAAGTTGTCTAGATCATCCGTGTCTTTTACTGAATCAGGGGAAGGCACAGGGAAGAAGCCTGTAACTCAAAGAAGTATTATTTCTTTAGTGTGTCTCTACAGCAAAGAGGTGTTCCCTAGTCAAAATTTCCTGTGCTACTTTGGTTAAGCTCACACACTTGGGCAATGCCTGTGCCATTTCCAAATGTGAGGTTTGGGTAAGGGGACAGAAGTATTGGCTGGGCAGCTGAGCAGAAAGCAAAACTCTTTCCACCAAATTAACTGAAGCATAGGACTGCTGGAGAAGCTGCCTTCCTTTTGAAGAACAAACTGTGCTAAGCTTGCTGTTCCTTTCTTATGGCAGCAAGTTTTAGGGTTGCCACAGAAAAAACAGCACAAACTAAGAAATTGTGTACAGGGCAGGACTCACTGAGCTGAAATGGCAACTGTACGTAAATAGGGGACAGCTAAGTGAAACACTGAAAGGTCTTCCTTCCCCCTTCTGGCACTCAGCAATGTGTTTGTAAAGCACCAAGGCTTTATGTACTTGCATTTTGCTGCCCCTCAGAACAAATAATACAACCCCGTGGCTGGGTTTTACATGTAGTTTCTCTGCACCACGTTGCCAGGTGCAATGAGAATGTGCAAATTTGGACTTTTCGGTATTGCATCCTCATATGCATCCAGTCATCCCAGGCTATCAGGTAGGATTGTAGCTAGCCAGAGAGAATGCTCTATGTCTGACAGAACAGAAGATACCAGATTTAAGAGGTCTGCCAGATTTATGGAAAGTGGTACAATATCTTAAAAGTCAAGCAGAGCTACACAGAATGTGGTCCTACATGTTTGCAAATAACAGTAAATGAAATTGCCAAGAACCTCTGGCAGCAGTGGTCAGTGCGCTAGGCCTTCCCCTTTCTGTAGGATTTTTCAGGATTTTCATGTCCTTCTTAAGATGCCAGCCAGAGAATTAAGGTGGCCAAGAAGCCTGAGCTGTGTTTCTTCTTCTCATACCTAATTACTCACCTGTTCTTTTTCCAAATTTATTTTNATCGTTTTGCTAGGTGCTGAAGTGTGTCAGGTTTTGGAACTGTGGCAGCACTTGAGGTATTTCATGTTGGGACGGATGTATCTGTCTTTTCCCAATCTGTTTAGACAACAGTTTTGTTAAGACTAAGGGAAAGAAAAAAGAGTAAAACTTGCATTGCCTGCCTCTAACAAACTTGGCAGCAGATGCTCTGATAGTGTGCCAAAGGGTGGTGGTAGGCTGGTATTCTGGATCTACAGGGTTTGCTGCTTTGAGAGCGCTTTTAAAGTTAGTGTTCTTTAGTCATCCTGAGACAAGCAGGTTCTCTGTCTCTTGTTCAGTATTACGTGGTACAACATCATAGAGGTTATTTGCATTTCCTTCTGTGCTGCCCTGTTTTTCCTCTGCCAGGCTCCCACAGACATGCTGAGGAACTCTTTTAAACTAAAGTGTTTGTTCTCAAGTACAGCAGAAGTCATCTGGAACCACTGCACAGCAGCAGTTTGGGAGACTAGCAACAGTATTCTCTTAACATTTCAGAAACCTTGAAATGGTCTCATAAATGCCCTGTGGTCGCAAAATGTGATGCGATTAGCTCATATGACTTAGTTTTAAGGAGTTACTGTGCTCAACAGTGCCCTTTCTTGGAAGCAGGGAGCTTTACAAATAGAAAAGGAGAGGACTGTTCGCAATTTCTGCAGGCTAAGCAAGTGTGAAGAACTCCTTGGGAGTGTGTAGCTAGAGCAAACGTTCTCAGTCCTGCGTGGAAAACTTGTGTGGTGGACCTCTAGGCCTGGGCACTTAGACCCATCTAACTAGAGAAATATATCTGTATATATTTGTAAGCGTTGGACTGCTGTAGAGACTTGTTCTGAATCTTTTTGTTTTGGTTGCTGAAGGTTCTGGACATCTTGCAGCATATTCAGGCTTTGGACCCATCCCAGCATGGGGCTGTCGGGTACTTAGTTCAACATACCCTAGAGCATATTGAGCGCCGGAAAGAGGAGGTGGGACCTGAGGTGAAGCACCGTTCAGATGAGAAGCACAAAGAGGTCTGCTTTTCAATCGGGCTGATTATGAAACACAAGAGGTGAGCTCTTCAAAACCTTCCCCACATTAACAGGCTGTACTGTAACAACGTGTGCAGAAGTGTTTGTTCTGACAGTAATGAGACATGGTTTTATCTGCCAAGGAGGTACCTGGAATGGAAAATGCCAGGCACGTGCATCTATGCCATGTACCTTGTAGAAAAATGGGAGCGGCTCTGTCTGTCCTTTGAGAGAGCGAGTGTATTCACCGCTGTTTGCTTGCAGAGAGAAGTTTGTGAGGTGACTTTTCTGAGTTATCGTATATCACACAGCTAAAATTTCCACCGCCCAGAGCTCTCGAAGAAACATCAGTAATCAGTTAATGAGGGACCGTGGAACAGAATCGACTTCAAAAGAGACTGTAAGATTCCTAAGACAGCTTATGAATCTTTTCCTGTGCTACTGTTACCCCCCCCTTCCTGCGTAGCATAGAGGCTTTGTGTTCCTGTCTGTGCTACTCTGCCAGGATGACATGCCAGCACTGTGTTGCTTTGGCCACTCCTTTGACTCAACAAGACATCTGGAGCATATTTTAAGGGCATCAGCAGTGACAGTTACAATACCTCACGGTTAATAGCATAAATAATCTGAACATAATGATGGCTTTGTTTCTGGGAGTTCAGTATTGGGATTACCACATCTGTGCTCATCACACAGGAGTAATTGCACAACACAATAGGATGGTTGATTCTCTGTTTCTTGTTTCCTGCTCTTCCAGGAAGAAGAGCTGACTTCCAGTCTCTTTCCCATTTTCATTTCTTGCTCACATTTGGTTTTCCTTTGTCCTCAGCTGTTTATTCCTGTCTATTTATCCAGTCACTCCTAGTCACTTCCCCCCACCTCAAAATACACACACACACGCACACAATCTTTTTGAATTGATTTTTTTTTTTCCCCTCTTGTCCTCTCCTGCTTGTGCCAGCTCACAGGAGGCTTCTATCCTGTTTGTGCTATATTAGTCTTGAGGAAAAAGAGATGGCTCTGGAGTTTTCACAGTCTTTGGTGTGCAATTTTTTTTTTAATTAGATATGGCTATAACTGTGTGATTTATGGCTGGGATCCTGCCTGCATGATGGGGCATGAATGGATCCGGAATATGAACGTCCACAGCCTTCCACATGGCCCCCACCAGCCTTTCTACAATGTGCTAGTGGAAGATGGTTCTTGCAGATATGCTGCTCAAGGTGAGCAGAAGTCTCATGTGTTTACTATCTGTTTAGAAGTACATTAGGAGAAAGGGATTAACTTAAGTGATTAACTCTTTTAAGTATGAAACATGAACTGTTACTTAATGTTGAGCTAGGAAGGAAAATTATCTTGAATTCATGGCCTGCATTATTTGCTCTCCATGAAATCAGTACTGCTAGGAATGAATGTTAAGGACCACTCTGATGTAATCTCCTTTTCCTTAGAAATGTGTTTTGGACGTGATTGGTTTTATTGTGTAAACCATGATGGTTGCTTTTAAAAGAGGTAATTCAGCTTTTGCTGAAGTCTGAAGTTCTGTCAGCAGCTCTTGTTCTTTGAAATTATAGCTGTGCTTTGGGCAGGACCTCAAAATAGGATCTAGTGAGAGAGCACACAAACTTTGCTTGTCAGGACATGGTTCTGAGCAGCCGTCATCAAAAGACTATGTGCCAAGATCCCGAAGAACATGGGTAGCGTGGCTTTTAGTGCCATCTCTGATAACAGTGGGACAAAAGTGAATGTCTCTTCTAAACCTTTTTGCATTCGTGAAACCTCTATCGCCCATTCTTTATGCAACATACCATAAGAAAGGAAATTCTTGTCTGATGGTCAGAATATGAGGTTCGGATACAAGAAATGTTGAACTGAGGTTCAAAAGGGAAAAAGAACCCTCTACATATATGTCTGTAACTCTGTAAACAGTGTTTCTTTGCCTCATGTTTGTTCTTCTCCCTGTGATACGGAGACAACCCATCCAGCTGGCAGGGCAGCTGCACAGCCTGACTGTATTTTGCTAAGAGAAGATGTGGAAGCTGCTGGAGGGGAAATGCTGAACAAAATGCAGTTCAGCTCTTTCACTAGGGGGTGCTCCCTAGCATGTTCTGGTCCCCTACATGTGAGCGAGAGATGGTTTTACAGGAGGGGGCACTCCTATCCTTGTAGATTTAAAGTGCGGGTGTTTCTCACTGTCCTGAGAGTTACTTTGTATTCAGTAGTCCAAAAATGATGACGTGGGGACCGGGAATATTGCAGCTCAGCCTTATGGCTCATATTAGGCTGTACTTGGCCTTTCAGAGAGTCTTAAAAAACAAAAATTCTTGTGTGCTATGGGTTGATATTAAAATATGCAGCTCGATGAAAACTAATCAGATAATTGTCCACAGTGCTTCTGGGGCTGAGTCATCTCATATCTTCTGTCTAATTGTTTATAAACAAGTATAATGCTGGCTGGTTCCAGAGCACAGAGTATTTTAGCCAAGCTGTAGGTTGTCATGTCTGTGACACAAAGTGTTTTGATATTGCTAGGGAAAATTGAAGGGTTTGTCCTTGCTTGCTGAAATCTTGCTGCCTGACTGTTGAGTATCCCCTCTAAAATACATCCTCAGATCATTTGGGAAGTATTTCATAACTTACTGACCTGACTTTAGGGAAGGGATGATAGTTCTTTACTGAAAGAATCTTAACCAAATCTGCATGAGGAGTTTTATCTAACCAGCTCAGAAATAACACCAAGCTTGTAATTGTACCTCATTTTGAGTCCTTCCTGTAAATTTGTAGGTTGAGCTGTAGGCAGTTCCAAAGCACCTGTTTCATACAGTGAGTTTGGTATCTACCTGTCCACTCTTGTCTTTCTTTTGTTTGCTTTGTGGCAGCACAGGCCAGATATCTGTGGTTCAAAAACTTACAGTCAGCATGTTTCTCAGGCTCCCCACCTAGTGCCGAACTTGCTTGTCTCAGTCTCTTCCCCCCTGCCAGCTTCTGTTTCGTCACTGTGTTTTTCCCTTTGTACACAGCTTGCTGCTCAGCCATGCTTCTGCAGAGCATATTGGAGTGTAAATTGTTTTCCGCAGTGGTGCAGTATACCAGAAAGGTACTTTGCAAGCCCGTAGGACTGCACCGACCCACCGAGGTGTAGAAAGCCGTTGTACTTTTGGCTGCGCGCGCTGATGTACAGTAGTTTCAGAGAGCCTGAATGGATTAATGACTTGTATGTGCTTTCTGTAGTGAACTGAATAGTTTCAGAGACAGATGAATTATTTCTGAATGATGTTCTCTGTATCCCATCTTGTTCCCACCCTGCCTTGAAAATAAGTCAGACTTTGGGACTTAGGCAGCTTTTGTTTCTACCTGTATATCTGGTACTGTGCAGGAAAAAATGACATCATCTGGGGACTGCTGCAGGGCACCTGCACATGTGATTTACTGCTGGGCTGCCTCCCAGTCGCACCGCTTTATACTGCAGGAGCAAAGGGGCCATCAGCTTGGGTCACCTTTGCGTTTTAATGCCAGTGCTTCTGTGTTGTTTAACTGTTGTTAATCAGGTTATCTTTTAGTACAAAGAAGGAAATGGGATGCTCTGGGAAAGAATCAATGTGCTCTTCTTGAGGACTTTCTCTTAACTTTGGGAAGTTTGGATTCAGAAAAGTTAATTTTGCTGTGTGAGACATGCTTGAAAACCAGGCTGGTGACTTGACATGGTTGAAACACGGGCAGGTGACTTAGAGCAAGAAAGCACTCGGCTCCTCTACCAGGACAGCCTTGTGCAGTTGGCCTCACCATGGAGCATTTGAGAAGGATCTCTTCTAGAAATCGATCTCCCACAGGACTTGAGGGATCAGAGCTCAGTGCCGCAGCTTCTCCCTGAGCTTACAACCAAAACCTGTGACCAACAGTGGGAGCAGGTCAGAATCCTGCTGCTATAACCTAATGACAGACAATGTGGTCTCAGGCATAAAATAGTTTTCATGCCGCTAGGAAATGGGGTCAGCGTCACTTAGGAGATGAGACTCTGTGGGCAATCGTACTGGCATACTCTGTGCATATTTTCCTAGATTAGGGTTTTTTTTCTTTAAAGCATCAGGAGGTGGTGTTTCTAGAGACAGAAACAAGACTTGAGAGAGGCTCAGGATTTATTGCCTTGTAGCAGGCCATTTCATGTGGTGATAACTGATTCTTTCCTTTCCTAACAGAGAACCTGGAATATAACTCTGAGCCTCGGGAGATCCCTCACCCTGACATTGGCCGCTATTTTTCAGAGTTTACTGGCATTCACTACCTAGCAAATACCGAGCTAGAAATTCGGTATCCGGAGGATTTGGAGCTCACGCGTACCACAGTTCAGAAGATCTACAGTTCAGGCAAGGAGTGAGTGCAAAAGGCATCATGAGGACAAAAGCAGCTGGAGTGTAGCTTTACCCTCTTTGCAAAACTTGCATGGAAGGCAAGTTTGGTGACAATCCTTTGGCTTAATGCATTGAAAACTGCATTGAAGTTTGTAACTGGTGCTATAGCATCTTTCCATTGCCTACCTGCCCTTTCTGGCCCAAAGGCACACGGACACATTGGTAGTTGAGGCCAAGCATAAGGATCTTGCAGGGAGAGTCGTGCTAGGAAGCGCATTGTCCTTCGGAAGGATTTGCGCATACTACTCATTCTGTGATTGTCTTGCCTAGGAGGTCGACACAGTGAGATCCCTGGTGTGGAATATGGAAGAACCCCCTCTTCCAGAGAAGGAAGTTGCTTGTCCTTGCAGTGTTGTGGGTTTTTTTTTTGTTTAGTTGGGTTTTTTTTTAATGTATATCTCATGCAGGTGATAGTTTTTAAAGTCTCTTATGTTTCACTGTTGTCTTCTCCGGTCTGAATTTTTGGTCAGATTTTGCTTCACCTCTGCAGCCTTACTGTTCACAGAGCTACCAATCCGATTCTGACTATCCTTACGGGCCTGGGAAAGAGCCCCAGCAACAAAACCAGAAGCAGCTAGGCTTCTGGGGGTGGCAAGCACAGTGGTAACGCTGAGGTCCAGTTGGCCACCTCGCTGATGATACAAACTCTTCTAATGCAGATGAGCTTCTAGCCCTTTTTCATGGCTGCTAAACACACCCAGTCCATGTTCTTACCTTGTTTTTTGGTCTGTTCATCGTGTATGTCCAAGGCAGGATCTCTGCAGCACAGCCGTGAGTGCTCCCACGACAATTTTGAACCTCGTGGCACTGTTTCATGGAAGCCTTGAGGTTGGTGCCAGAATGACTTTGATGTATGGGGAGCTTCTGCTCACTGCTGTCTCCAGTCTATAGGTATTTATGCAATACAGTGGGATTGTGACTGGAAACTGGCCAACCCCAGAGTCAGCCAAACCGTGTATGGAAGAGAGATGTTAATTCCTGCAGCTTGAGGCCGCCTGCCTTTTTGCCAAAAGAGAACAGATTTTGGGGAAGCGCATACTCCGCTGCCCAGAAGGGAAGCAGTTCAAGGCACATGAATTTCAACATGACTGAAAGGCCCAGACAGAACCACTGCAGAAAAGGTTCTCCGCTGGGTTCAGGTATTAAGGGGTGCAGAGTGACAGTGTTTGTGCATACACAGAGCCTGCATATCTTTGTGGTTTCTGAAGCAACATCTATAGACTAGCTGCAGCTAGTGTCTCCTGTCACTGTCCAGTTACAATACAGTAGTTACGTCAGAGATGAGAATTAGGTACTGTGCCCTGTAGAGTTAGGTGGATGCTCTTAGTCTCTTATAGCACTTCAGGTATCGCCACGTGAAGTCACACAGCCCTCCTCTTAAAAGAATGCTTGAACTGCATGCCATCCTACTGAAATATTGAGCACTGATTAAATACGAGAAATAAATACTGAAAGCCCAGCACTTTTGCCAGTGGAGTGGTGGTGGTCTGCAGGAATCTTGGTGCTTTAGGAAGAACAGCCCTGTGTGGTTAGTGCTGAGGAATGGTGAAGGTGCTGTACTCCAAGTAGAACTATGTCTTTAAAGAAGTCTGTACTGAAATGAACTTGGAGGGAGGGAAGGGGGAAGGGGCTGAAGGATTGCTACGGAAGCAGAATGGATCCAACTGAAAGCAGGGTAGTGAATCATTAGGCAAAATCTTAAAATCCATCTCTTGTTTTTGAGGGTTGGAGTAGACCCCCCAACCCTCCGACCCTTTTTTAGGGTTGAAAGCAGATCCCAAAAGATTCCTAGCAGGGATGCAAGGTTGGGAATGGGACTGTTGAGTCACAAGGTTGATGCTGGTAGCTGAGAACAGGCATGTAGCTTGGGGCTTGGGGTCCCCATTCCCAGCCTCAGCTTTGGTGAGGCTGGCTCTGCGACAGTGTAGATATCGGTGAGTTTAATGGGGCTTTATGCTTCCCTCTGCCAAACGGGCAGTCTGTTGACACCTTGCCCCTCTCAAGTGCATCAAGAGAATTGCCACATACTGAGCTCATAGGAGTCCTCGGCAAGAGGTGCTGCCTGAATGCCAGGTAGAATCGTGCCATAAAAAACGCACAGGAGTCAACAGAAAGCTGCCCAAAGTTTCTCTGAAAACTGGTGCTGGACAGTGCATATCTAACACACTTGAAAACATGCTGTGTACTTTAAGACAGGGGTCCCACAGTAGCTGGCAGAGCCCATTATACCCATCTTTCTGGGGCCACCCTATGTTTATACTCTGAAAAGAGTCTGGACAAGGAGGAAGTGTGGGAGCTGCTCTTCACGCGGTTCACACACACACTTCCCCCACCCGCAGACTCTTAACCACTTCCGTTTTTGCATGGGTGGAAAAGGGGGGTGTTGCTATGCAATAGGGGACAGACTTACTGCAAGCGACTTACGTCGCTTAGGTACACAAGGCAACCCAGCCAGCCCTGTAACTAAAACCTCTCATCCCTTCGGCAAACATTTTGTACAGAAACTGTGTCCTCAGGCAGGTCTACCTGTCTGCTTTGCTGTGCAGACCATGTCAGTGCATGGTTATGTGTGTCTTTGTGTCGTCCAGGAGCGCCAGCACAGCCCTGTATGTGCCAAATTCGGAAGAGACTGGAGGCATTTCAGTAGGCACAGCACAACATCAGCACAGGGTCCAAGTACTATTTTGGGACTTCAGACAAAACCAAAGGAAACGGCGTGTAAAGGCTCCCCCTTTTTATCCTGTTTGGTTCGGCATGCCCGTTGCCTCGTTTTGTCTTCCTGCTGCTGCTGGCAGGGTAGGCTGTGTTGCATGCTGTGGGTTGAGTCTTTGGTCTTAGCGAGGAGGAATTCCCACTGAAGTATTTGCAGCTGTGGGAGACCTCGGCCCAAGCATCCAGCGTGGCCAGGGAAAACTGAAAAAACCCACAAGGATATCTGCCTATCCCTGCTTGAGCAACCTCTTGAAATGCACATCAGTTCCCAGAGGCTGAGCATCCGAGGTCCAGCACAGCAGTGGGTTGATGGAGGTCACGTCAGGTGTTTGCCTGTGCATCAGGTGGCTCTTCTGTCCCCCCCTCCCCTCCTGGCAGCACAGGTGTCTTTGCAGTCACCATTTCCCCAAGAAGACAGCAGTGGATCCCATATGTTCCTTGTGTCTGTGAGTAATGTCTGGGTCCATGTGAATGTACGTATGTTAAAGATGATACATGTGCATATACATCGCAATTTGTCCTGTCGTGTCTGTGCAGAGTTCACTTGGGAAAAGGGATGTTTTGCTTTCTGGAGAAGGTGGAATTGCCACCCTTCTCTTATCTGACTTCACCCACCTGCCATCCCACCAAGCAGAAAGACTGTCCTGGGTGGTCTGGTGCAGTACCAAAGTCCTCTGGTCCCGAGTCCCCTGCGGGCAGAGGGGTGGATTTCCTGCAGCTAATACAGTCTTCTCCCTTTTCTTTCTGTGTCGTCAGCCATCTGTCCTGTGGACAGAACGGCCAGGGTGCTGTCATGTTAAAATGGCTTTCTGGAGGGTGAAGGAAAAAAATATGGAGGCGGGGAGAGAGGAGGCTGGGAGAGGGGCAGGAAGCAAGTAGTAATCACTGTCTGGATTGTTAGGAAAACGGCGCAGAGAACTGAGCAGCAGTCATGGACTGGTTTTGAGCGGTCTTGGGGCTCAGGTAGGTTATAAAGGTAGTGCCGTTCCCAGACTTCCCCGAGCAGGGAGTGAGGGCTGTGGGCAACGGCCTCTTTCGGGAGGTTTGTCCTCCCTTACAGGACGATGTCTTGATGTGCTGCTCCTTGTGAGAGAGGCTGAAGAGCTGCTCACGGCCCTCCACCGGCAAGGTGTGTTCCCTGGGGCCGGGGAGGGACAGCTAGTGGTGTAGCATCCTCCTGGGAAGCCCTTCCAACCCCTCCGGACTCATCCACAGGGGCCAGCGCGGACACACTACAGAGTGCCCGGACAGCCCCCAGAGCCAAGGGCATGGAGCGTGGCCTCTGCGACAAACTGTGGCAGTTTGTCACCAACATTTACAGGAAAAACAGAGGCCCCAAGACCCTGTGCACCAGCCAGCCCTGCCTCTGGCTGGCAGAGAGCTACATCCTCTGGGGCTCTGCTGCTGAGTGCAGGAGGGCGAGAGGAGGAGAGAACTGCATTGGGCTGGAGGAGGGCCCCTGGGGATCTTCTGGTCCCTTCCAGGCCACCTTTGCATTCACACCAGGTTGCTCAGGGTATTGTCCTGACTAGTTTTGAGCATCTCCAAAGGAAGTCACAGCTCCATGGGCCCTACCTACCTGGCTGCTGGCTCTTCCCCCACATGAGGACACAGGGGACTGCCTGTGTAGGCAGGGGCAGAGTGGTGCATGTGTTGCCCCTCTCTCCTACCATCCTTTCGGATGCAGATGCCTGGGCTGGGCAAAAAGACAAATTAGATGAAAAATTGGCTGCCCCGGGCCTGAAGGGTGAGGACCTCTGAGCCCCAGGGTCCCCCTGACACTGACAGCTGAGGTTGCAGGCTGGGGACATCTCTCCTTTTTTTTTTTTTTTTTTTTAAAACAGGTGTTTTGTCGGATCTGGGACAGCTGGAGGCTGGAAATTATTTGGTTCCTTTCCTGTTTATATTTGGCTTTAGAAAAATAAACCGCACTGACTTGCTACCTACTGCTATAGCGTGCTGTGCTTTCTGAGCTGCCTGTCTATCTTAAAACCACTGCGTTGTCTCTTGAAAGGGGTTTGCTGTTCCCGTGCACTTGTGGGAGGCTGACGTGTCGCTGGCAGTGCCAGAGCCTGGTCTCGCAGCGAGAGAGATGGTGGCAGAAACACCCACCTCTGCACCGGGCCCTGCCAAACCTGCTTGCCTGCCGCTGCCTCTCCCTCCCCACTGGCCCTGCACCGCCTGGGGTCACAGCCTGTGCCTCGGGCCCCAAGGAGGGCTGGGTTTCTCTCTTTCGTGGGGATCCTGTGTTGTTCCCACCCCCTCTATTCCCCCCCCTTTTCTCTTCCCAGCCTCGTGGGTCCCTGTGTGGCCCTGGGCAGAGCCAGGGATGGGGGAAGCTGAAGGGCTTATCATGTAGGAGCCAGGGTTCCTGCCGCTGCGGGGCGTCCCCGGGGGAGACCCCTGGCCCGAGTGCCTGCAACGGGGCTGGGGAGGGGGGGCATGGGGTCCTCTCCCTGCCCTTCTCCTGGGGACTGGGCCCAGCAGGGCCATGCGGTTCCCAGAGCCACGAGTGGCTTCGAGTGCCACCAGCGCATGGGGGGAGCTGCCCCCGCGCCGAGGCTCCGAGGGGGTCCCATCCACGCCAGGCGCTGGCGGGGCTGTTAACTCTGGAACCTAATGACAGCGCAGCGGCGATGAGCTCAGGGACCCGGGGGAGCCGCGGCGCCACCGCCTCCCTCCCCGCCGCGCCCGCCCTTATAAAGCGGTAGCGGCGGCGGCGCCCGGCGCAGCGGCCCGCGGCGCGCCGCCTCC